>JANLIY010000289.1:0-40589 GCA_029490685.1 Schizonepeta tenuifolia | reverse complement strand
CGCTTCTTTAATCCAACCCCAGTCGCACCCCGGCTTCTGCCGTCCCTCGGGATTTGGGGCTGTGACATTACTTCATTCAATTTCTACCTCAGCTCAGGCTGGGGTTCATTTACAAATTCTGGGATTCAGGTCTCCTCTCGACCTTAATCCAAATTCAAAATTTTCAGCTCTCGCTGAATATTACTTCATTCAATTTCTACCTCAGCTCAGGCTGAGGTTCATTTTACTAATTCTGGTTTCAGGTCTCCCTCGCGACCTTAATTCAAATTAAAATTTCAGCTCTCGCTGAATATTACTTCATTCAATTTCTACCTCAGCTCAGGCTGTGGTTCATTTTACAAATTCTTGATTCAGGTCTCCTCGCGACGTTAATACAAATTCAAAATTTCAGCTCTCACTGAATATTACTTCATTCAATTTCTACCTCAGCTCAGGCTGGGGTTCATTTTACAAATTCTGGGATTCAGGTCTCCTCTCGACCTATATCCAAATTCAAAATTCAGCTCTCGCTGAATATTACTTCATTCAATTTCTACCTCAGCTCAGGCTGAGGTTCATTTTACTAATTCTGGATTCAGGTCTCCTCGCGACCTTAATCCAAATTCAAATTTCAGCTCTCGCTGAATATTACTTCATTCAATTTCTACCTCAGCTCAGGCTGAGGTTCATTTTACTAATTCTGGATTCAGGTCTCCTCGCGACCTTAATCCAAATTCAAAATTTCAGCTCTCGCTGAATATTACTTCATTCAATTTCTACCTCAGCTCAGGCTGAGGTTCATTTTACTAAATTCTGGATTCAGGTCTCCTAGCGACCTTAATCCAAATTCAAAATTTCAGCTCTCGCTGAATATTACTTCATTCAATTTCTACCTCAGCTCAGGCTGAGGTTCATTTTACAAATTCTGGATTCAGGTCTCCTCGCGACCTTAATCCAAATTCAAAATTTCAGCTCTCGCTGAATATTACTTCATTCAATTTCTACCTCAGCTCAGGCTGAGGTTCATTTTACTAATTCTGGATTCAGGTCTCCTCGCGACCTTAATCCAAATTCAAAATTTCAGCTCTCGCTGAATATTACTTCATTCAATTTCTACCTCAGCTCAGGCTGAGGTTCATTTTACTAATTCTGGATTCAGGTCTCCTCGCGACCTTAATCCAAATTCAAAATTTCAGCTCTCGCTGAATATTACTTCATTCAATTTCTACCTCAGCTCAGGCTGAGGTTCATTTTACAAATTCTGGATTCAGGTCTCCTCGCGACCTTAATCCAAATTCAAAATTTCAGCTCTCGCTGAATATTACTTCATTCAATTTCTACCTCAGCTCAGGCTGAGGTTCATTTTACAAATTCTGGATTCAGGTCTCCTCGCGACCTTAATCCAAATTCAAAATTTCAGCTCTCGCTGAATATTACTTCATTCAATTTCTACCTCAGCTCAGGCTGAGGTTCATTTTACAATTCTGGATTCAGGTCTCCTCGCGACCTTAATCCAAATTCAAAATTTCAGCTCTCGCTGAATATTACTTCATTCAATTTCTACCTCAGCTCAGGCTGAGGTTCATTTTACTAATTCTGGATTCAGGTCTCCTCGCGACCTTAATCCAAATTCAAAATTTCAGCTCTCGCTGAATATTACTTCATTCAATTTCTACCTCAGCTCAGGCTGAGGTTCATTTTACTAATTCTGGATTCAGGTCTCCTCGCGACCTTAATCCAAATTCAAAATTTCAGCTCTCGCTGAATATTACTTCATTCAATTTCTACCTCAGCTCAGGCTGAGGTTCATTTTACTAATTCTGGATTCAGGTCTCCTCGCGACCTTAATCCAAATTCAAAATTTCAGCTCTCGCTGAATATTACTTCATTCAATTTCTACCTCAGCTCAGGCTGAGGTTCATTTTACAAATTCTGGATTCAGGTCTCCTCGCGACCTTAATCCAAATTCAAAATTTCAGCTCTCGCTGAATATTACTTCATTCAATTTCTACCTCAGCTCAGGCTGAGGTTCATTTTACTAATTCTGGATTCAGGTCTCCTCGCGACCTTAATCCAAATTCAAAATTTCAGCTCTCGCTGAATATTACTTCATTCAATTTCTACCTCAGCTCAGGCTGAGGTTCATTTTACAAATTCTGGATTCAGGTCTCCTCGCGACCTTAATCCAAATTCAAAATTTCAGCTCTCGCTGAATATTACTTCATTCAATTTCTACCTCAGCTCAGGCTGAGGTTCATTTTACAAATTCTGGATTCAGGTCTCCTCGCGACCTTAATCCAAATTCAAAATTTCAGCTCTCGCTGAATATTACTTCATTCAATTTCTACCTCAGCTCAGGCCTGAGGTTCATTTTACTAAATTCTGGATTCAGGTCTCCTCGCGACCTTAATCCAAATTCAAAATTTCAGCTCTCGCTGAATATTACTTCATTCAATTTCTACCTCAGCTCAGGCTGAGGTTCATTTTACTAATTCTGGATTCAGGTCTCCTCGCGACCTTAATCCAAATTCAAAATTTCAGCTCTCGCTGAATATTACTTCATTCAATTTCTACCTCAGCTCAGGCTGAGGTTCATTTTACTAATTCTGGATTCAGGTCTCCTCGCGACCTTAATCCAAATTCAAAATTTCAGCTCTCGCTGAATATTACTTCATTCAATTTCTACCTCAGCTCAGGCTGAGGTTCATTTTACTAATTCTTGATTCAGGTCTCCTAGCGACCTTAATCCAAATTCGAAATTTCAGCTCTCGCTGAATATTACTTCATTCAATTTCTACCTCAGTTCAGGATGAGGTTCATTTTACTAGTTCTGGATTCTGGTCTCCTCGCGACCTTAATCCAAATTCAAAATTTCTTCTCTCGCTAATATTACTTCATTCAATTTCTACCTCAGCTCAGGCTGAGGTTCATTTTACTAATTCTGGATTCAGGTTTCCTCGCGACCTTAATCCAAATTCAAAATTTCAGCTCTCGCTGAATATTACTTCATTCAATTTCTACCTCAGCTCAGGCTGATGTTCATTTTACAAATTCTGGATTCAGGTCTCCTCGCGACCTTAATCCAAATTCAAAATTTCAGCTCTCGCTGAATATTACTTCATTCAATTTCTACCTCAGCTCAGGCTGAGGTTCATTTTACAAATTCTGGATTCAGGTCTCCTCGCGACCTTAATCCAAATTCAAAATTTCAGCTCTCGCTGAATATTACTTCATTCAATTTCTACCTCAGCTCAGGCTGAGGTTCATTTTACAAATTCTGGATTCAGGTCTCCTCGCGACCTTAATCCAAATTCAAAATTTCAGCTCTCGCTGAATATTACTTCATTCAATTTCTACCTCAGCTCAGGCTGAGGTTCATTTTACAAATTCTGGATTCAGGTCTCCTCGCGACCTTAATCCAAATTCAAATTTCAGCTCTCGCTGAATATTACTTCATTCAATTTCTACCTCAGCTCAGGCTGAGGTTCATTTTACTAATTCTGGATTCAGGTCTCCTCGCGACCTTAATCCAAATTCAAAATTTCAGCTCTCGCTGAATATTACTTCATTCAATTTCTACCTCAGCTCAGGCTGAGGTTCATTTTACTAAATTCTGGATTCAGGTCTCCTCGCGACCTTAATCCAAATTCAAAATTTCAGCTCTCGCTGAATATTACTTCATTCAATTTCTACCTCAGTTCAGGCTGAGGTTCATTTTACTAATTCTGGATTCAGGTCTCCTCGCGACCTTAATCCAAATTCAAAATTTCAGTCTCTCGCTGAATATTACTTCATTCAATTTCTACCTCAGCTCAGGCTGAGGTTCATTTTACTAATTCTGGATTCAGGTCTCCTCGCGACCTTAATCCAAATTCAAAATTTCAGCTCTCGCTGAATATTACTTCATTCAATTTCTACCTCAGCTCAGGCTGAGGTTCATTTTACTAATTCTGGATTCAGGTCTCCTCGCGACCTTAATCCAAATTCAAAATTTCAGCTCTCGCTGAATATTACTTCATTCAATTTCTACCTCAGCTCAGGCTGAGGTTCATTTTACTAAATTCTGGATTCAGGTCTCCTCGCGACCTTAATCCAAATTCAAAATTTCAGCTCTCGCTGAATATTACTTCATTCAATTTCTACCTCAGCTCAGGCTGAGGTTCATTTTACTAATTCTGGATTCAGGTCTCCTCGCGACCTTAATCCAAATTCAAAATTTCAGCTCTCGCTGAATATTACTTCATTCAATTTCTACCTCAGCTCAGGCTGAGGTTCATTTTACAAATTCTGGATTCAGGTCTCCTCGCGACCTTAATCCAAATTCAA
This sequence comes from Schizonepeta tenuifolia, assembly GCA_029490685.1. Taxonomy (NCBI): domain Eukaryota; kingdom Viridiplantae; phylum Streptophyta; class Magnoliopsida; order Lamiales; family Lamiaceae; genus Schizonepeta; species Schizonepeta tenuifolia. The sequence goes on along the minus strand of JANLIY010000289.1, from coordinate 36,284 downwards.
AATTTCAGCTCTCGCTGAATATTACTTCATTCAATTTCTACCTCAGCTCAGGCTGAGGTTCATTTTACTAATTCTGGATTCATGGTCTCCTCGCGACCTTAATCCAAATTCAAAATTTCAGCTCTCGCTGAATATTACTTCATTCAATTTCTACCTCAGCTCAGGCTGAGGTTCATTTTACTAATTCTTGATTCAGGTCTCCTAGCGACCTTAATCCAAATTCAAAATTTCAGCTCTCGCTGAATATTACTTCATTCAATTTCTACCTCAGTTCAGGCTGAGGTTCATTTTACTAATTCTGGATTCATAGTCTCCTCGCGACCTTAATCCAAATTCAAAATTTCAGCTCTCGCTGAATATTACTTCATTCAATTTCTACCTCAGCTCAGGCTGAGGTTCATTTTACTAATTCTGGATTCATGGTCTCCTCGCGACCTTAATCCAAATTCAAAATTTCAGCTCTCGCTGAATATTACTTCATTCAATTTCTACCTCAGCTCAGGCTGAGGTTCATTTTACTAATTCTGGATTCAGGTCTCCTCGCGACCTTAATCCAAATTCAAAATTTCAGCTCTCGCTGAATATTACTTCATTCAATTTCTACCTCAGCTCAGGCTGAGGTTCATTTTACTAATTCTGGATTCAGGTCTCCTCGCGACCTTAATCCAAATTCAAAATTTCAGCTCTCGCTGAATATTACTTCATTCAATTTCTACCTCAGCTCAGGCTGAGGTTCATTTTACTAATTCTGGATTCAGGTCTCCTCGCGACCTTAATCCAAATTCAAAATTTCAGCTCTCGCTGAATATTACTTCATTCAATTTCTACCTCAGCTCAGGCTGAGGTTCATTTTACTAATTCTGGATTCAGGTCTCCTCGCGACCTTAATCCAAATTCAAAATTTCAGTCTCTCGCTGAATATTACTTCATTCAATTTCTACCTCAGCTCAGGCTGAGGTTCATTTTACAAATTCTGGATTCAGGTCTCCTCGCGACCTTAATCCAAATTCAAAATTTCAGCTCTCGCTGAATATTACTTCATTCAATTTCTACCTCAGCTCAGGCTGAGGTTCATTTTACAAATTCTGGATTCAGGTCTCCTAGCGACCTTAATCCAAATTCAAAATTTCAGCTCTCGCTGAATATTACTTCATTCAATTTCTACCTCAGCTCAGGCTGAGGTTCATTTTACAATTTCAGGATTCAGGTCTCCTCGCGACCTTAATCCAAATTCAAAATTTCAGCTATCGCTGAATATTACTTCATTCAATTTCTACCTCAGCTCAGGCTAGGTTCATTTTACTAATTCTAGATTCAGGTCTCTGACCTTAATCTAAATTCAAATTTTCAGCTCTCGCTGAATATTATTTCATTCAATTTCTACCTCAGCTCAGGTTGAGGTTCATTTTACAAATTCTTTATTCAGGTCTCCTCGCGGCCTTAATCCAAATTCAAAATTTCAGCTCTCGCTGAATATTACTTCATTCAATTTCTACCTCAACTCAGGCTGAGGTTCATTTTACAAATTCTGGATTCAGGTTTCCTCGCGACCTTAATCCAAATTCAAAATTTCAGCTCTCGCTGAATATTACTTCATTCAGTTTCTACCTCAGCTCAGGCTGATGTTCCATTTTACAAATTCTGGATTCAGGTCTCCTCGCGACCTTAATCCAAATTCAAAATTTCAGCTCTCGCTGAATATTACTTCATTCAATTTCTACCTCAGCTCAGGCTGAGGTTCATTTTACAAATTCTGGATTCAGGTCTCCTCGCGACCTTAATCCAAATTTAAATTTCAGCTCTCGCTGAATATTACTTCATTCAATTTCTAACTCAGTTCAGGCTGAGGTTCATTTTACAAATTCTGGATTCAGGTCTCCTCTCGACCTTAATCCAAATTCAAAATTTCAGTTCTCGCTGAATATTACTTCATTCAATTTCTACCTCAGCACAGGCTGAGGTTCATTTTACAAATTCAGGATTCAGGTCTCCTCGCGACCTTAATCTAAATTCAAATTTCAGCTCTCGCTGAATATTACTTCATTCAATTTCTGCCTCAGCTCAGGCCGAGATTCATTTTACTAATTCTGGATTCAAGTCTTCTCGCGACCTTAATCCAAATTCAAAATTTCAGCTCTCGCTGAATATTACTTCATTCAATTTCTACCTCAGCACAGGCTGAGGTTCATTTTACAAATTCTGGATTCATGGCTCCTCGCGACCGTAATCCAAATTCAAAATTTCAGCTCTCGCTGAATATTACTTCATTCAATTTCTACCTCAGCTCAGGCTGAGGTTCATTTTACTAATTCTAGATTCAGGTCTCTGACCTTAATCTAAATTCAAATTTTCAGCTCTCGCTGAATATTACTTCATTCACTTTCTGCCTCAGCTCAGGCCGAGGTTCATTTTACTAATTCTGGATTAAAGTCTTCTCGCGACCTTAATCCAAATTCAAAATTTCAGCTCTCGCTGAATATTACTTCATTCAATTTCTACATCAGCTCAGGCTGAGGATCATTTTACAAATTCTGGATTCATGGCTCCTCGCAACCTTAATCCAAATTCGAAATTTCAGCTCTCGCTGAATATTACTTCATTCAATTTCTACCTCAGCTCAGGCTGAGGTTCATTTTACTAATTCTTGATTCAGGTCTCCTAGCGACCTTAATCCAAATTCAAAATTTCAGCTCTCGCTGAATATTACTTCATTCAATTTCTACCTCAGTTCAGGATGAGGTTCATTTTACTAGTTCTGGATTCTGGTCTCCTCGCGACCTTAATCCAACTTCAAAATTTCTTCTCTCGCTAAGTATTACTTCATTCAATTTCTACCTCAGCTCAGGCTGAGGTTCATTTTACAAATTCTGGATTCAGGTTTCCTCACGACCTTAATCCAAATTCAAAATTTCAGCTCTCGCTGAATATTACTTCATTCAGTTTCTACCTCAGCTCAGGTTGATGTTCATTTTACAAATTCTGGATTCAGGTCTTCTCGAGACCTTAATCCAAATTCAAAATTTCAGCTCTCGCTGAATATTACTTCATTCAATTTCAACCTCAAATCAGGCTGAGGTTCATTTTACAATTTCTGGATTCAGGTCTCCTCGCGACCTTAATCCAAATTCAAAATTTCAGCTACCGCTGAATATTACTTCATTCAATTTCTACCTCAGCTCAGGCTGAGGTTCATTTTACTAATTCAGGATTCAGGTCTCCTCGCGACCTTAATTCTAATTCAAAAATTCAGTTCTCGCTGAATATTACTTCATTCAATTTCTACCTCAGCCCAGGCTGAGGTTCATTTTACAAATTCAGGATTCAGGTCTCCTCGCGACCTTAATTCAAATTTAAAATTTCATCTCTCGCTGAATATTACTTCATTCAATTTCTACCTCAGTTCAGGATGAGGTTCATTTTACTAGTTCTGGATTCTGGTCTCCTCGCGACCTTAATCCAAATTCAAAATTTCTTCTCTCGCTAAATATTACTTCCTTCAATTTCTACCTCAGCCCAGGCTGAGGTTCATTTTAAAAATTCTGGATTCAGGTCTCCTCGCGACCTTAATCCAAATTCAAAATTTCAGCTCTCGCGGAATATTACTACATTCAATTTCTACTCAGCCCAGGCTGAGGTTCATTTTACAAATTCTGGATTCAAGTCTTCTCGCGACCTTAATCCAAATTCAAAATTTCAGCTCTCGCTGAATATTACTTCATTCAGTTTCTACCTCAGCTCAGGCTGATGTTCATTTTACAAATTCTGGATTCATGGTTCCTCGCGACCTTAATCCAAATTAAAAATTTCAGCTCTCGCTGAATATTACTTCATTCAATTTCTACCTCAGCTCAGGCTGAGGTTCATTTTACTAATTCTTGATTCAGGTCTCCTAGCGACCTTAATCCAAATTCAAATTTTCAGCTCTCGCTGAATATTACTTCATTCAATTTCTACCTCAGCTCAGGCCGAGGTTCATTTTACTAATTCTGGTTTCAAGTCTCCTCGCGACCTTAATCCAAATTCAAAATTTCAGCTCTCGCTGAATATTACTTTATTCAATTTCTACCTCAGCTCAGGCTGAGGTTCATTTTACGAATTCTGGATTCATGGCTCCTCGCGACCTTAATCCAAATTCAAAATTTCAGCTCTCGCTGAATATTACTTCATTCAATTTCTACCTCAGCTCAGGCTGAGGTTCATTTTACTAATTCTTGATTCAGGTCTCCTAGCGACCTTAATCCAAATTCAAAATTTCAGTTCTCGCTGAATATTACTTCATTCAATTTCTACCTCAGCTCAGGCTGAGGTTCATTTTACAAATTCTGGATTCAGGTTTTCTCGCGACCTTAATCCAAATTCAAAATTTCAGCTCTCGCTGAATATTACTTCATTCAGTTTCTACCTCAGCTCAGGCTGATGTTCATTTTACAAATTCTGGATTCAGGTCTCCTCGCGACCTTAATTTTAAATTCAAAATTTTACCTCTCGCTGAATATTACTTCATTCAATTTCAACCTCAAATCAGGCTGAGGTTCATTTTACAAATTCTGGATTCAGGTCTCCTCGCGAACTTAATTTAAATTCAAAATTTCAGCTCTCGCTGAATATTAATTCATTCAATTTCTACTCAGCTCAGGCTAGGGTTCATTTTACAAATTCTGGATTCAAGTCTCCTCTCGACCTTAATCCAAATTCAAAATTTCAGTTCTCGCTGAATATTACTTCATTCAATTTCTACCTCAGCCCAGGCTGAGGTTCATTTTACAAATTCAGGATTCAGGTCTCTTCGCGACCTTAATTCAAATTTAAAATTTCAGCTCTCGCTGAATATTACTTCATTCAATTTCTACCTCAGCTCAGGCTGAGGTTCATTTTACTAATTCTTGATTCAGGTCTCCTCGCGACCTTAATCCAAATTCAAAATTTCAGCTCTTGCTGAATATTACTTCATTCAATTTCTACCTCAGCTCAGGCTGGGGTTCATTTTACAAATTCTGGATTCAGGTCTCCTCTCTACCTTAATCCAAATTCAAAATTTCAGCTCTCGCTGAAGATTACTTCATTCAATTTCTACCTCAGCTCAGGCTGGGGTTCATTTTACAAATTCTAGATTCAGGTCTCCTCGTGACTTTAATCCATATTCAAATTTTCAGCTCTCGCTGAATATTATTTCATTCAATTTCTACCTCAGCTCAGGCTGAGGTTCATTTTACAAATTCTGGATTCAGGTCTCCTCTCGACCTTAATCCAAATTAAAAATTTCAGTTCTCGCTGAATATTACTTCATTCAATTTCTACCTCAGCACAGGCTGAGGTTCATTTTACTAATTCTGGATTCAAGTCTCCTCGCGACCTTAATCCAAATTCAAAATTTCAGCTCTCGCTGAATATTACATCATTCAATTTCTACCTCAGCTCACGCTGAGGTTCATTTTACAAATTCTGGATTCATGGCTCCTCGCGACCTTAATCCAAATTCAAAATTTCAGCTCTCGCTGAATATTACTTCATTCAATTTCTACCTCAGCTCAGGCTGAGGTTCATTTTACAAATTCTGGATTCATGGCTCCTCGCGACCTTAATCCAAATTCAAAATTTCAGCTCTCGCTGAATATTACTACATTCAATTTCTACCTCAGCTCAGGCTGAGGTTCATTTTATTAATTCTGGTTTCAGGTCTCCTCGCGACCTTAATTCAAATTTAAAATTTCAGCTCTCGCTGAATATTACTTCATTCAATTTCTAACTCAGTTCAGGCTAAGGTTCATTTTACTAATTCTGGATTCAAGTCTCCTCGCAACCTTAATCCAAATTCAAAATTTCAGCTCTCGCTGAATATTACTTCATTCAATTTCTACCTCAGCTCAGGCTAAGGTTCATTTTACAAATTCAGGATTCAGGTCTCCTCGCGACCTTAATCCAAATTCAGAATTTTAGCTCTCGCTGAATATTACTTCATTCAATTTCTACCTCAGTTCAGGATGAGGTTCATTTTACTAGTTCTAGATTCTGGTCTCCTCGCGACCTTAATCCAAATTCAAAATTTCTTCTCTCGCTAAATATTACTTCATTCAATTTCTACCTCAGCTCAGGCTGAGGTTCATTTTATTAATTCTGGATTCAGGTTTTCTCGCGACCTTAATCCAAATTCAAAATTTCAGCTCTCGCTGAATATTACTTCATTCAGTTTCTACCTCAGCTCAGGCTGATGTTCATTTTACAAATTCTGGATTCAGGTCTCCTCGCGACCTTAATTTTAAATTCAAAATTTCACCTCTCGCTGAATATTACTTCATTCAATTTCAACCTCAAATCAGGCTGAGGTTCATTTTACAAATTCTGGATTCAGGTCTCCTCGCGAACTTAATTTAAATTCAAAATTTCAGCTCTCGCTGAATATTAATTCATTCAATTTCTACTCAGCTCAGGCTAGGGTTCATTTTACAAATTCTGGATTCAAGTCTCCTCTCGACCTTAATCCAAATTCAAAATTTCAGTTCTCGCTGAATATTACTTCATTCAATTTCTACCTCAGCCCAGGCTGAGGTTCATTTTACAAATTCAGGATTCAGGTCTCCTCGCGACCTTAATTCAAATTTAAAATTTCAGCTCTCGCTGAATATTACTTCATTCAATTTCTACCTCAGCTCAGGCTGAGGTTCATTTTACTAATTCTTGATTCAGGTCTCCTCGCGACCTTAATCCAAATTCAAAATTTCAGCTCTCGCTGAATATTACTTCATTCAATTTCTACCTCAGCTCAGGCTGGGGTTCATTTTACAAATTCTGGATTCAGGTCTCCTCTCTACCTTAATCCAAATTCAAAATTTCAGCTCTCGCTGAAGATTACTTCATTCAATTTCTACCTCAGCTCAGGCTGGGGTTCATTTTACAAATTCTAGATTCAGGTCTCCTCGCGACCTTAATCCATATTCAAATTTTCAGCTCTCGCTGAATATTATTTCATTCAATTTCTACCTCAGCTCAGGCTGAGGTTCATTTTACAAATTCTGGATTCAGGTCTCCTCTCGACCTTAATCCAAATTCAAAATTTCAGTTCTCGCTGAATATTACTTCATTCAATTTCTACCTCAGCACAGGCTGAGGTTCATTTTACTAATTCTGGATTCAAGTCTCCTCGCGACCTTAATCCAAATTCAAAATTTCAGCTCTCGCTGAATATTACATCATTCAATTACTACCTCAGCTCACGCTGAGGTTCATTTTACAAATTCTGGATTCATGGCTCCTCGCCACCTTAATCCAAATTCAAAATTTCAGCTCTCGCTGAATATTACTTCATTCAATTTCTACCTCAGCTCAGGCTGAGGTTCATTTTACAAATTCTGGATTCATGGCTCCTCGCGACCTTAATGCAAATTCAAAATTTCAGCTCTCGCTGAATATTACTACATTCAATTTCTACCTCAGCTCAGGCTGAGGTTCATTTTATTAATTCTGGTTTCAGGTCTCCTCGCGACCTTAATTCAAATTTAAAATTTCAGCTCTCGCTGAATATTACTTCATTCAATTTCTAACTCAGTTCAGGCTAAGGTTCATTTTACTAATTCTGGATTCAAGTCTCCTCGCGACCTTAATCCAAATTCAAAATTTCAGCTCTCGCTGAATATTACTTCATTCAATTTCTACCTCAGCTCAGGCTGAGGTTCATTTTACAAATTCAGGATTCAGGTCTCCTCGCGACCTTAATCCAAATTCAGAATTTTAGCTCTCGCTGAATATTACTTCATTCAATTTCTGCCTCAGCTCAGGCCGAGGTTCATTTTACTAATTCTGGATTCATGGTTCCTCGCGACCTTAATCCAAATTAAAAATTTCAGCTCTCGCTGAATATTACTTCATTCAATTTCTACCTCAGCTCAGGCTGAGGTTCATTTTACTAATTCTTGATTCAGGTCTCCTAGCGACCTTAATCCAAATTCGAAATTTCAGCTCTCGTTGAATATTACTTCATTCAATTTCTACCTCAGTTCAGGATATTGTTCATTTTACTAGTTCTGGATTCTGGTCTCCTCGCGACCTTAATCCAAATTCAAAATTTCTTCTCTCGCTAAATATTACTTCATTCAATTTCTACCTCAGCTCAGGCTGAGGTTCATTTTACTAATTCTTGATTCAGGTCTCCTAGCGACCTTAATCCAAATTCGAAATTTCAGCTCTCGCTGAATATTATTTATTTCAAATTCTACCTCAGTTCAGGATAAGGTTCATTTTACTAGTTCTGGATTCTGGTCTCCTCGCGACCTTAATCCAAATTCAAAATTTCTTCTCTCGCTAAATATTACTTCATTCAATTTCTACTCAGCTTAAGCTGAGGTTCATTTTACAAATTCTGGATTCAGGTCTCCTCGCGACCTTAATTCAAATTTAAAATTTCAGCTCTCGCTGAATATTACTTCATTCAATTTCTACCTCAGCTCAGGCTGAGGTTCATTTTACTAATTCTTGATTCAGGTCTCCTCGCGACCTTAATCCAAATTCAAAATTTCAGCTCTCGCTGAATATTACTTCATTCAATTTCTACCTCAGCTCAGGCTGGGGTTCATTTTACAAATTCTGGATTCAGGTCTCCTCTCTACCTTAATCCAAATTCAAAATTTCAGCTCTCGCTGAAGATTACTTCATTCAATTTCTACCTCAGCTCAGGCTGGGGTTCATTTTACAAATTCTAGATTCAGGTCTCCTCGCGACCTTAATCCATATTCAAATTTTCAGCTCTCGCTGAATATTATTTCATTCAATTTCTACCTCAGCTCAGGCTGAGGTTCATTTTACAAATTCTGGATTCAGGTCTCCTCTCGACCTTAATCCAAATTCAAAATTTCAGTTCTCGCTGAATATTACTTCATTCAATTTCTACCTCAGCACAGGCTGAGGTTCATTTTACTAATTCTGGATTCAAGTCTCCTCGCGACCTTAATCCAAATTCAAAATTTCAGCTCTCGCTGAATATTACATCATTCAATTACTACCTCAGCTCACGCTGAGGTTCATTTTACAAATTCTGGATTCATGGCTCCTCGCCACCTTAATCCAAATTCAAAATTTCAGCTCTCGCTGAATATTACTTCATTCAATTTCTACCTCAGCTCAGGCTGAGGTTCATTTTACAAATTCTGGATTCATGGCTCCTCGCGACCTTAATGCAAATTCAAAATTTCAGCTCTCGCTGAATATTACTACATTCAATTTCTACCTCAGCTCAGGCTGAGGTTCATTTTATTAATTCTGGTTTCAGGTCTCCTCGCGACCTTAATTCAAATTTAAAATTTCAGCTCTCGCTGAATATTACTTCATTCAATTTCTAACTCAGTTCAGGCTAAGGTTCATTTTACTAATTCTGGATTCAAGTCTCCTCGCGACCTTAATCCAAATTCAAAATTTCAGCTCTCGCTGAATATTACTTCATTCAATTTCTACCTCAGCTCAGGCTGAGGTTCATTTTACAAATTCAGGATTCAGGTCTCCTCGCGACCTTAATCCTGAATTTGTAAAATGAACCTCAGCCTGAGCTGAGGTAGAAATTGAATGAAGTAATATTCAGCGAGAGCTGAAATTTTGAATTTGGATTAAGGTCGCGAGGAGACCTTGAATCCAGAATTAGTAAAATGAACCTTAGCCTGAACTGAGTTAGAAATTGAATGAAGTAATATTCAGCGAGAGCTGAAATTTTGAATTTGGATTAAGGTCGCGAGGAGACCTGAATCCAGAATTAGTAAAATGAACCTCAGCCTGAGCTGAGGTAGAAATTGAATGAAGTAATATTCAGCGAGAGCTGAAATTTTGAATTTGGATTAAGGTCGCGAGGAGCCATGAATCCAGAATTTGTAAAATGAACCTCAGCCTGAGCTGAGGTAGAAATTGAATGAAGTAATATTCAGCGAGAGCTGAAATTTTGAATTTGGATTAAGGTCGCGAGGAGCCATGAATCCAGAATTTGTAAAATGAACCTCAGCCTGAGCTGAGGTAGAAATTGAATGAAGTAATATTCAGCGAGAGCTGAAATTTTGAATTTGGATTAAGGTCGCGAGGAGACCTGAATCCAGAATTAGTAAAATGAACCTCAGCCTGAGCTGAGGTAGAAATTGAATGAAGTAATATTCAGCGAGAGCTGAAATTTTGAATTTGGATTAAGGTCGCGAGGAGACCTGAATCCAGAATTTGTAAAATGAACCTCAGCCTGAGCTGAGGTAGAAATTGAATGAAGTAATATTCAGCGAGAGCTGAAATTTTGAATTTGGATTAAGGTCGCGAGGAGACCTGAATCCAGAATTTGTAAAATGAACCTCAGCCTGAGCTGAGGTAGAAATTGAATGAAGTAATATTCAGCGAGAGCTGAAATTTTGAATTTGGATTAAGGTCGCGAGGAGACCTGAATCCAGAATTTGTAAAATGAACCTCAGCCTGAGCTGAGGTAGAAATTGAATGAAGTAATATTCAGCGAGAGCTGAAATTTTGAATTTGGATTAAGGTCGCGAGGAGACCTGAATCCAGAATTAGTAAAATGAACCTCAGCCTGAGCTGAGGTAGAAATTGAATGAAGTAATATTCAGCGAGAGCTGAAATTTTGAATTTGGATTAAGGTCGCGAGGAGACCTGAATCCAGAATTTGTAAAATGAACCTCAGCCTGAGCTGAGGTAGAAATTGAATGAAGTAATATTCAGCGAGAGCTGAAATTTTGAATTTGGATTAAGGTCGCGAGGAGACCTGAATCCAGAATTAGTAAAATGAACCTCAGCCTGAGCTGAGGTAGAAATTGAATGAAGTAATATTCAGCGAGAGCTGAAATTTTGAATTTGGATTAAGGTCGCGAGGAGACCTGAATCCAGAATTAGTAAAATGAACCTCAGCCTGAGCTGAGGTAGAAATTGAATGAAGTAATATTCAGCGAGAGCTGAAATTTTGAATTTGGATTAAGGTCGCGAGGAGACCTGAATCCAGAATTAGTAAAATGAACCTCAGCCTGAGCTGAGGTAGAAATTGAATGAAGTAATATTCAGCGAGAGCTGAAATTTTGAATTTGGATTAAGGTCGCGAGGAGACCTGAATCCAGAATTTGTAAAATGAACCTCAGCCTGAGCTGAGGTAGAAATTGAATGAAGTAATATTCAGCGAGAGCTGAAATTTTGAATTTGGATTAAGGTCGCGAGGAGACCTGAATCCTAGAATTTGTAAAATGAACCTCAGCCTGAGCTGAGGTAGAAATTGAATGAAGTAATATTCAGCGAGAGCTGAAATTTTGAATTTGGATTAAGGTCGCGAGGAGACTTGAATCCAGAATTAGTAAAATGAACCTCAGCCTGAAGCTGAGGTAGAAATTGAATGAAGTAATATTCAGCGAGAGCTGAAATTTTGAATTTGGATTAAGGTCGCGAGGAGACCTGAATCCAGAATTAGTAAAATGAACCTCAGCCTGAGCTGAGGTAGAAATTGAATGAAGTAATATTCAGCGAGAGCTGAAATTTTGAATTTGGATTAAGGTCGCGAGGAGACCTGAATCCAGAATTTGTAAAATGAACCTCAGCCTGAGCTGAGGTAGAAATTGAATGAAGTAATATTCAGCGAGAGCTGAAATTTTGAATTTGGATTAAGGTCGCGAGGAGACCATGAATCCAGAATTTGTAAAATGAACCTCAGCGTGAGCTGAGGTAGTAAATTGAATGAATGTAATATTCAGCGAGAGCTGAAATTTTGAATTTGGATTAAGGTCGCGAGGAGACCTTGAATCCAGAATTAGTAAAATGAACCTCAGCCTGAGCTGAGGTAGAAATTGAATGAAGTAATATTCAGCGAGAACTGAAATTTTGAATTTGGATTAAGGTCGAGAGGAGACCTGAATCCAGAATTTGTAAAATGAACCTCAGCCTGAGCTGAGGTAGAAATTGAATGAAGTAATATTCAGCGAGAGCTGAAATTTTGAATATGGATTAAGGTCGCGAGGAGACCTGAATCCAGAATTTGTAAAATGAACCTCAGCCTGAGCTGAGGTAGAAATTGAATGAAGTAATATTCAGCGAGAGCTGAAATTTTGAATTTGGATTAAGGTCGAGAGGAGACCTGAATCCAGAATTTGTAAAATGAACCTCAGCCTGAGCTGAGGTAGAAATTGAATGAAGTAATATTCAGCGAGAGCTGAAATTTTGAATTTGGATTAAGGTCGCGAGGAGACCTGAATCCAGAATTAGTAAAATGAACCTCAGCCTGAGCTGAGGTAGAAATTGAATGAAGTAATATTCAGCGAGAGCTGAAATTTTGAATTTGGATTAAGGTCGCGAGGAGACCTGAATCCAGAATTTGTAAAATGAACCTCAGCCTGAGCTGAGGTAGAAATTGAATGAAGTAATATTCAGCGAGAACTGAAATTTTGAATTTGGATTAAGGTCGAGAGGAGACCTTGAATCCAGAATTTGTAAAATGAACCTCAGCCTGAGCTGAGGTAGAAATTGAATGAAGTAATATTCAGCGAGAGCTGAAATTTTGAATTTAAATTAAGGTCGCGAGGAGACCTGAATCCAGAATTTGTAAAATGAACCTCAGCCTGAGCTTGAGGTAGAAATTGAATGAAGTAATATTCAGCGAGAGCTGAAATTTTGAATTTGGAATTAAGGTCGCGAGGAGACCTGAATCCAGAATTTGTAAAATGAACATCAGCCTGAGCTGAGGTAGAAATTGAATGAAGTAATATTCAGCGAGAGCTGAAATTTTGAATTTGGATTAAGGTCGCGAGGAGACCTGAATCCAGAATTAGTAAAATGAACCTCAGCCTGAGCTGAGGTAGAAATTGAATGAAGTAATATTCAGCGAGAGCTGAAATTTTGAATTTGGATTAAGGTCGCGAGGAGACCTGAATCCAGAATTAGTAAAATGAACCTCAGCCTGAGCTGAGGTAGAAATTGAATGAAGTAATATTCAGCGAGAGCTGAAATTTGAATTTGGATTAAGGTCGCGAGGAGACCTGAATCCAGAATTTGTAAAATGAACCTCAGCCTGAGCTGAGGTAGAAATTGAATGAAGTAATATTCAGCGAGAGCTGAAATTTTGAATTTGGATTAAGGTCGCGAGGAGACCTGAATCCAGAATTAGTAAAATGAACCTCAGCCTGAGCTGAGGTAGAAATTGAATGAAGTAATATTCAGCGAGAGCTGAAATTTTGAATTTGGATTAAGGTCGCGAGGAGACCTGAATCCAGAATTTAGTAAAATGAACCTCAGCCTGAGCTGAGGTAGAAATTGAATGAAGTAATATTCAGCGAGAGCTGAAATTTTGAATTTGGATTAAGGTCGCGAGGAGACCATGAATCCAGAATTTGTAAAATGAACCTCAGCCTGAGCTGAGGTAGAAATTGAATGAAGTAATATTCAGCGAGAGCTGAAATTTTGAATTTGGATTAAGGTCGCGAGGAGACCTGAATCCAGAATTTGTAAAATGAACCTCAGCCTGAGCTGAGGTAGAAATTGAATGAAGTAATATTCAGCGAGAGCTGAAATTTTGAATTTGGATTAAGGTCGCGAGGAGACCTGAATCCAGAATTAGTAAAATGAACCTCAGCCTGAGCTGAGGTAGAAATTGAATGAAGTAATATTCAGCGAGAGCTGAAATTTTGAATTTGGATTAAGGTCGCGAGGAGACCTGAATCCAGAATTTGTAAAATGAACCTCAGCCTGAGCTGAGGTAGAAATTGAATGAAGTAATATTCAGCGAGAGCTGAAATTTTGAATTTGGATTAAGGTCGCGAGGAGACCTGAATCCAGAATTTGTAAAATGAACCCCAGCCTGAGCTGAGGTAGAAATTGAATGAAGTAATATTCAGCGAGAGCTGAAATTTTGAATTTGGATTAAGGTCGCGAGGAGACCTGAATCCAGAATTTAGTAAAATGAACCTCAGCCTGAGCTGAGGTAGAAATTGAATGAAGTAATATTCAGCGAGAGCTGAAATTTTGAATTTGGATTAAGGTCGCGAGGAGACCTGAATCCAGAATTTGTAAAATGAACCTCAGCCTGAGCTGAGGTAGAAATTGAATGAAGTAATATTCAGCGAGAGCTGAAATTTTGAATTTGGATTAAGGTCGCGAGGAGACCTGAATCCAGAATTTGTAAAATGAACCTCAGCCTGAGCTGAGGTAGAAATTGAATGAAGTAATATTCAGCGAGAGCTGAAATTTTGAATTTGGAATTAAGGTCGCGAGGAGACCTGAATCCAGAATTTGTAAAATGAACCTCAGCCTGAGCTTGAGGTAGAAATTGAATGAAGTAATATTCAGCGAGAGCTGAAATTTTGAATTTAGATTAAGGTCGCGAGGAGACCTGAATCCAGAATTTGTAAAATGAACCTCAGCCTGAGCTGAGGTAGAAATTGAATGAAGTAATATTCAGCGAGAGCTGAAATTTTGAATTTGGATTAAGGTCGCGAGGAGACCTGAATCCAGAATTTGTAAAATGAACCTCAGCCTGAGCTGAGGTAGAAATTGAATGAAGTAATATTCAGCGAGAGCTGAAATTTTGAATTTGGATTAAGGTCGCTAGGAGACCTGAATCAAGAATTAGTAAAATGAACCTCAGCCTGAGCTGAGGTAGAAATTGAATGAAGTAATATTCAGCGAGAGCTGAAATTTTGAATTTGGATTAAGGTCGCGAGGAGACATGAATCCAGAATTCGTAAAATGAACCTCAGCCTGAGCTGAGGTAGAAATTGAATGAAGTAATATTCAGCGAGAGCTGAAATTTTGAATTTGGATTAAGGTCGCGAGGAGACTTGAATCCAGAATTAGTAAAATGAACCTCAGCCTGAGCTGAGGTAGAAATTGAATGAAGTAATATTCAGCGAGAGCTGAAAATTTGAATTTGGATTAAGGTCGCTAGGAGACCTGAATCAAGAATTAGTAAAATGAACCTCAGCCTGAGCTGAGGTAGAAATTGAATGAAGTAATATTCAGCGAGAGCTGAAATTTTTAATTTGGATTAAGGTCGCGAGGAGACCATGAATCCAGAATTTGTAAAATGAACATCAGCCTGAGCTGAGGTAGAAACTGAATGAAGTAATATTCAGCGAGAGCTGAAATTTTGAATTTGGATTAAGGTCGCGAGAAGACCTGAATCCAGAATTTGTAAAATGAACCTCAGCCTGGGCTGAGGTAGAAATTGAATGTAGTAATATTCCGCGAGAGCTGAAATTTTGAATTTGGATTAAGGTCGCGAGGAGACCTGAATCCAGAATTTTTAAAATGAACCTCAGCCTGGGCTGAGGTAGAAATTGAAGGAAGTAATATTTAGCGAGAGAAGAAATTTTGAATTTGGATTAAGGTCGCGAGGAGACCAGAATCCAGAACTAGTAAAATGAACCTCATCCTGAACTGAGGTAGAAATTGAATGAAGTAATATTCAGCGAGAGATGAAATTTTAAATTTGAATTAAGGTCGCGAGGAGACCTGAATCCTGAATTTGTAAAATGAACCTCAGCCTGGGCTGAGGTAGAAATTGAATGAAGTAATATTCAGCGAGAACTGAAATTTTTGAATTAGAATTAAGGTCGCGAGGAGACCTGAATCCTGAATTAGTAAAATGAACCTCAGCCTGAGCTGAGGTAGAAATTGAATGAAGTAATATTCAGCGGTAGCTGAAATTTTGAATTTGGATTAAGGTCGCGAGGAGACCTGAATCCAGAAATTGTAAAATGAACCTCAGCCTGATTTGAGGTTGAAATTGAATGAAGTAATATTCAGCGAGAGCTGAAATTTTGAATTTGGATTAAGGTCTCGAGGAAGACCTGAATCCAGAATTTGTAAAATGAACATCAGCCTGAGCTGAGGTAGAAATTGAATGAAGTAATATTCAGCGAGAGCTGAAATTTTGAATTTGGATTAAGGTCGTGAGGAAACCTGAATCCAGAATTTGTAAAATGAACCTCAGCCTGAGCTGAGGTAGAAATTGAATGAAGTAATACTTAGCGAGAGAATGAAATTTTGAAGTTGGATTAAGGTCGCGAGGAGACCATGAATCCAGAACTTAGTAAAATGAACCTCATCCTGAACTGAGGTAGAAATTGAATGAAGTAATATTCAGCGAGAGCTGAAATTTTGAATTTGGATTAAGGTCGCTAGGAGACCTGAATCAAGAATTAGTAAAATGAACCTCAGCCTGAGCTGAGGTAGAAATTGAATGAAGTAATATTAGCGAGAGAAGAAATTTTGAATTTGGATTAAGGTCGCGAGGAGACCATGAATCCAGAATTAGTAAAATGAACCTCATCCTGAACTGAGGTAGAAATTGAATGAAGTAATATTCAGCGAGAGCTGAAATTTTGAATTTGGATTAAGGTCGCTAGGAGACCTGAATCAAGAATTAGTAAAATGAACCTCAGCCTGAGCTGAGGTAGAAATTGAATGAAGTAATATTCAGCGAGAGCTGAAATTTTGAATTTGGATTAAGGTCGCGAGGAGACCATGAATCCAGAATTAGTAAAATGAACCTCAGCCTGAGCTGAGGTAGAAATTGAATGAAGTAATATTCAGCGAGAGCTGAAATTTTGAATTTGGATTAAGGTCGCGAGGAGACCTGAATCCAGAATTAGTAAAATGAACCTCAGCCTGAGCTGAGGTAGAAATTGAATGAAGTAATATTCAGCGAGAGCTGAAATTTTGAATTTGGATTAAGGTCAGAGACCTGAATCTAGAATTAGTAAAATGAACCTCAGCCTGAGCTGAGGTAGAAATTGAATGAAGTAATATTCAGCGAGAGCTGAAATTTTGAATTTGGATTACGGTCGCGAGGAGCCATGAATCCAGAATTTGTAAAATGAACCTCAGCCTGTGCTGAGGTAGAAATTGAATGAAGTAATATTCAGCGAGAGCTGAAATTTTGAATTTGGATTAAGGTCGCGAGAAGACTTGAATCCAGAATTAGTAAAATGAATCTCGGCCTGAGCTGAGGCAGAAATTGAATGAAGTAATATTCAGCGAGAGCTGAAATTTGGAATTTAGATTAAGGTCGCGAGGAGACCTGAATCCTGAATTTGTAAAATGAACCTCAGCCTGTGCTGAGGTAGAAATTGAATGAAGTAATATTCAGAGAGAACTGAAATTTTGAATTTGGATTAAGGTCGAGAGGAGACCTGAATCCAGAATTTGTAAAATGAACCTCAGCCTGAACTGAGTTAGAAATTGAATGAAGTAATATTCAGCGAGAGCTGAAAATTTAAATTTGGATTAAGGTCGCGAGGAGACCTGAATCCAGAATTTGTAAAATGAACCTCAGCCTGAATTGAGGTTGAAATTGAATGAAGTAATATTCAGCGAGAGCTGAAATTTTGAATTTGGATTAAGGTCGCGAGGAGACCTGAATCCAGAATTTGTAAAATGGACATCAGCCTGAGCTGAGGTAGAAACTGAATGAAGTAATATTCAGCGAGAGCTGAAATTTTGAATTTGGATTAAGGTCGCGAGGAAACCTGAATCCAGAATTTGTAAAATGAACCTCAGCCTGAGTTGAGGTAGAAATTGAATGAAGTAATATTCAGCGAGAGCTGAAATTTTGAATTTGGATTAAGGCCGCGAGGAGACCTGAATAAAGAATTTGTAAAATGAACCTCAACCTGAGCTGAGGTAGAAATTGAATGAAATAATATTCAGCGAGAGCTGAAAATTTGAATTTAGATTAAGGTCAGAGACCTGAATCTAGAATTAGTAAAATGAACCTTAGCCTGAGCTGAGGTAGAAATTGAATGAAGTAATATTCAGCGATAGCTGAAATTTTGAATTTGGATTAAGGTCGCGAGGAGACCTGAATCCTGAAATTGTAAAATGAACCTCAGCCTGATTTGAGGTTGAAATGGAATGAAGTAATATTCAGCGAGAGCTGAAATTTTGAATTTGGATTAAGGTCACTAGGAGACCTAAATCCAGAATTTGTAAAATGAACATCAACCTGAGCTGAGGTAGAAACTGAATGAAGTAATATTCAGCGAGAGCTGAAATTTTGAATTTGGATTAAGGTCGCGAGGAAACCTGAATCCAGAATTTGTAAAATGAACCTCAGCCTGAGCTGAGGTAGAAATTGAATGAAGTAATATTTAGCGAGAGAAGAAATTTTGAATTTGGATTAAGGTCGCGAGGAGACCAGAATCCAGAACTAGTAAAATGAACCTCATCCTGAACTGAGGTAGAAATTGAATGAAGTAATATTCACCGAGAGCTGAAATTTTGAATTTGGATTAAGGTCGCTAGGAGACCTGAATCAAGAATTAGTAAAATGAACCTCAGCCTGAGATGAGGTAGAAATTGAACGAAGTAATATTCAGCGAGAGCTGAAATTTTGAATTTGGATTAATGTCGCGAGGAGACCAGAATCCAGAACTAGTAAAATGAACCTCATCCTGAACTGAGGTAGAAATTGAATGAAGTAATATTCACCGAGAGCTGAAATTTTGAATTTGGATTAAGGTCGCTAGGAGACCTGAATCAAGAATTAGTAAAATGAACCTCAGCCTGAGCTGAGGTAGAAATTGAATGAAGTAATATTCAGCGAGAGCTGAAATTTTGAATTTGGATTACGGTCGCGAGGAGCCATGAATCCAGAATTTGTAAAATGAACCTCAGCCTGAGCTGAGGTAGAAATTGAATGAAGTAATATTCAGCGAGAGCTGAAATTTTGAATTTGGATTACGGTCGCGAGGAGCTATGAATCCAGAATTTGTAAAATGAACCTCATCCTGAACTGAGGTAGAAATTGAATGAAGTAATATTCACCGAGAGCTGAAATTTTGAATTTGGATTAAGGTCGCTAGGAGACCTGAATCAAGAATTAGTAAAATGAACCTCAGCCTGAGCTGAGGTAGAAATTGAACGAAGTAATATTCAGCGAGAGCTGAAATTTTGAATTTGGATTACGGTCGCGAGGAGCCATGAATCCAGAATTTGTAAAATGAACCTCAGCCTGAGCTGAGGTAGAAATTGAATGAAGTAATATTCAGCGAGAGCTGAAATTTTGAATTTGGATTACGGTCGCGAGGAGCCATGAATCCAGAATTTGTAAAATGAACCTTATCCTGAACTGAGGTAGAAATTGAATGAAGTAATATTCACCGAGAGCTGAAATTTTGAATTTGGATTAAGGTCGCTAGGAGACCTGAATCAAGAATTAGTAAAATGAACCTCATCCTGAACTGAGGTAGAAATTGAATGAAGTAATATTCACCGAGAGCTGAAATTTTGAATTTGGATTAAGGTCGCTAGGAGACCTGAATCAAGAATTAGTAAAATGAACCTCAACCTGAGCTGAGGTAGAAACTGAATGAAGTAATATTCAGCGAGAGCTGAAATTTTGAATTTGGATTAAGGTCGCGAGAAGACTTGAATCCAGAATTAGTAAAATGAATCTCGGCCTGAGCTGAGGCAGAAATTGAATGAAGTAATATTCAGCGAGAGCTGAAATTTGGAATTTAGATTAAGGTCGCGAGGAGACCTGAATCCTGAATTTGTAAAATGAACCTCAGCCTGTGCTGAGGTAGAAATTGAATGAAGTAATATTCAGAGAGAACTGAAATTTTGAATTTGGATTAAGGTCGAGAGGAGACCTGAATCCAGAATTTGTAAAATGAACCTCAGCCTGAACTGAGTTAGAAATTGAATGAAGTAATATTCAGCGAGAGCTGAAAATTTAAATTTGGATTAAGGTCGCGAGGAGACCTGAATCCAGAATTTGTAAAATGAACCTCAGCCTGAATTGAGGTTGAAATTGAATGAAGTAATATTCAGCGAGAGCTGAAATTTTGAATTTGGATTAAGGTCGCGAGGAGACCTGAATCCAGAATATGTAAAATGGACATCAGCCTGAGCTGAGGTAGAAACTGAATGAAGTAATATTCAGCGAGAGCTGAAATTTTGAATTTGGATTAAGGTCGCGAGGAAACCTGAATCCAGAATTTGTAAAATGAACCTCAGCCTGAGTTGAGGTAGAAATTGAATGAAGTAATATTCAGCGAGAGCTGAAATTTTGAATTTGGATTAAGGCCGCGAGGAGACCTGAATAAAGAATTTGTAAAATGAACCTCAACCTGAGCTGAGGTAGAAATTGAATGAAGTAATATTCAGCGATAGCTGAAATTTTGAATTTGGATTAAGGTCGCGAGGAGACCTGAATCCTGAAATTGTAAAATGAACCTCAGCCTGATTTGAGGTTGAAATGGAATGAAGTAATATTCAGCGAGAGCTGAAATTTTGAATTTGGATTAAGGTCGCTAGGAGACCTAAATCCAGAATTTGTAAAATGAACATCAACCTGAGCTGAGGTAGAAACTGAATGAAGTAATATTCAGCGAGAGCTGAAATTTTGAATTTGGATTAAGGTCGCGAGGAAACGTGAATCCAGAGTTTGTAAAATGAACCTCAGCCTGAGCAGAGGTAGAAATTGAATGAAGTAATATTTAGCGAGAGAAGAAATTTTGAATTTGGATTAAGGTCGCGAGGAGACCAGAATCCAGAACTAGTAAAATGAACCTCATCCTGAACTGAGGTAGAAATTGAATGAAGTAATATTCACCGAGAGCTGAAATTTTGAATTTGGATTAAGGTCGCTAGGAGACCTGAATCAAGAATTAGTAAAATGAACCTCAGCCTGAGCTGAGGTAGAAATTGAACGAAGTAATATTCAGCGAGAGCTGAAATTTTGAATTTGGATTAAGGTCGCGAGGAGACCAAAATCCAGAACTAGTAAAATGAACCTCATCCTGAACTGAGGTAGAAATTGAATGAAGTATTATTCACCGAGAGCTGAAATTTTGAATTTGGATTAAGGTCGCTAGGAGACCTGAATCAAGAATTAGTAAAATGAACCTCAGCCTGAGCTGAGGTAGAAATTGAATGAAGTAATATTCAGCGAGAGCTGAAATTTTGAATTTGGATTACAATTGCGAGGAGCCATGAATCCAGAATTAGTAAAATGAATCTCGGCCTGAGCTAAGGCAGAAATTGAATGAAGTAATATTCAGCGAGAGCTGAAATTTGGAATTTAGATTAAGGTCGCGAGGAGACCTGAATCCTGAATTTGTAAAATGAACCATAGCCTGTGCTGAGGTAGGAATTGAATGAAGTAATATTCAGAGAGAACTGAAATTTTGAATTTGGATTAAGGTCGAGAGTAGACCTGAATCCAGAATTTGTAAAATGAACCTCAGCCTGAACTGAGTTAGAAATTGAATGAAGTAATATTCAGCGAGAGCTGAAAATTTAAATTTGGATTAAGGTCGCGAGGATACCTGAATCCAGAATTTGTAAAATGAACCTCAGCCTGAATTGAGGTTGAAATTGAATGAAGTAATATTCAGCGAGAGCTGAAATTTTGAATTTGGATTAAGGTCGCGAGGAGACCTGAATCCAGAATTTGTAAAATGGACATCAGCCTGAGCTGAGGTAGAAACTGAATGAAGTAATATTCAGCGAGAGCTGAAATTTTGAATTTGGATTAAGGTCGCGAGGAAACCTGAATCCAGAATTTGTAAAATGAACCTCAGCCTGAGTTGAGGTAGAAATTGAATGAAGTAATATTCAGCGAGAGCTGAAATTTTGAATTTGGATTAAGCCCGCGAGGAGACCTGAATCCAGAATTTGTAAAATGAACCTCAACCTGAGCTGAGGTAGAAATTGAATGAAATAATATTCAGCGAGAGCTGAAAATTTGAATTTAGATTAAGGTCAGAGACCTGAATCTAGAATTAGTAAAATGAACCTCAGCCTGAGCTGAGGTAGAAATTGAATGAAGTAATATTCAGCGATAGCTGAAATTTTGAATTTGGATTAAGGTCGAGAGGAGACCTGAATCCTGAAATTGTAAAATGAACCTCAGCCTGATTTGAGGTTGAAATGGAATGAAGTAATATTCAGCGAGAGCTGAAATTTTGAATTTGGATTAAGGTCGCTAGGAGACCTAAATCCAGAATTTGTAAAATGAACATCAACCTGAGCTGAGGTAGAAACTGAATGAAGTAATATTCAGCGAGAGCTGAAATTTTGAATTTGGATTAAGGTCGCGAGGAAACCTGAATCCAGAATTTGTAAAATGAACCTCAGCCTGAGCTGATGTAGAAATTGAATGAAGTAATATTTAGCGAGAGAAGAAATTTTGAATTTGGATTAAGGTCGCGAGGAGACCAGAATCCAGATCTAGTAAAATGAACCTCATCCTGAACTGAGGTAGAAATTGAATGAAGTAATATTCACCGAGAGCTGAAATTTTGAATTTGGATTAAGGTCGCTAGGAGACCTGAATCAAGAATTAGTAAAATGAACCTCAGCCTGAGCTGAGGTAGAAATTGAACGAAGTAATATTCAGCGAGAGCTGAAATTTTGAATTTGGATTACGGTCGCGAGGAGCCATGAATCCAGAATTTGTAAAATGAATCTCAGCCTGAGCTGAGGTAGAAATTGAATGAAGTAATATTCACCGAGAGCTGAAATTTTGAATTTGGATTAAGGTCGCTAGGAGGCCGGAATTCAGAATTAGTAAAATGAATCTCGGCCTGAGCTGAGGCAGAAATTGAATGAAGTAATATTCAACGAGAGCTGAAATTTGGAATTTGGATTAAGGTCGCGAGGAGATCTGAATCCAGAATTTGTAAAATGAACCTCAACCTGAGCTGAGCTAGAAATTGAATGAAATAATATTCAGCGAGAGCTGAAAATTTAAATTTGGATTAAGGTCGCGAGGAGACCTTAATCTAGAACTTGTAAAATGAACCTCAGCCTGAATTGAGGTTGAAATTGAATGAAGTAATATTCAGCGAGAGCTGAAATTTTGAATTTGGATATAGGTCGAGAGGAGACCTGAATCCAGAATTTGTAAAATGAACCCCAGCCTGAGCTGAGGTAGAAATTGAATGAAGTAATATTCAGTGAGAGCTGAAATTTTGAATTTGTATTAACGTCGCGAGGAGACCTGAATCAAGAATTTGTAAAATGAACCACAGCCTGAGCTGAGGTAGAAATTGAATGAAGTAATATTCAGGGAGAGCTGAAATTTTAAATTTGAATTAAGGTCGCGAGGAGACCTGAAACCAGAATTAGTAAAATGAACCTCAGCCTGAGCTGAGGTAGAAATTGAATGAAGTAATATTCAGCGAGAGCTGAAATTTTGAATTTGGATTAAGGTCGAGAGGAGACCTGAATCCAGAATTTGTAAAATGAACCCCAGCCTGAGCTGAGGTAGAAATTGAATGAAGTAATGTCACAGCCCCAAATCCCGAGGGACGGCAGAAGCCGGGGTGCGACTGGGGTTGGATTAAAGAAGCGGGGGAAGATGGGGGCTATTTGACTAAACATACATGAAAAGACATCATTAAACCATGAACAAGACTTAAATATAGATAAGAAAGATTTAATCCCTAAGGATTACTCGACAAAAGTACAAAAGAAGCTAAGTTCATAATTACAGACTTAGACTACTGAGAATTGTTCAAAGTGTACATCCCAAAAGGTTCAGAGTTCTGCAGCGGAAGAATTCTAACTAAAGCAACCTATCTTTCAACTCAACATCAACCGTCGCCGCTCACCGTTGCTTCAACCTGCACATTTAGAAAGCAATGCAGGGCTAAGTACAAACGTACTTAGTGGGCACGATGCCGAAAACATACTTATAAATATTGATAAAATGGCATATTATAACCGTAGTGCATCGGGGTTTTGTTGAAAAGGCCCGTGCCCACTAAACATTTTCTGACTTTTTCTCATAAATCACTCGGCCGAGTATTTTCAGGTATGCTATGTTCAATCTTGACCTCTACTAATTCACCGTGGCTGGTTACCCCTCAACAGGATACCACATACACCACAGGTTACAAAGTGCACTAACTCTGGAAAGCACTTAGCAGCTAACTCAGAGCCGATCGTTAGTTAATCTAAAAATAGACTAACTCTAAAAGTCTGGAAAACCCGAAGGTTAACTCAGAAATCTGGAAAACACGAATGTTAACTCAGATAGGTACAAGAGAACTCACATAAAAACTTAAAACGGTTTATGCCATATTATCACTTTGAAAACACAGATATCAAAGCAATAAATAATTTTTTCGAGTTGTGGAAAAACCCACATTTTATTTGATATAGATAAAAGCCCACCTTATAAATACAAAACTTAAGGCAAACGCTTCCAACTTCGGATCTTTCGTCCTTTCTTCACAGTTGGCTTCCTCCTTCATCGTAAATTAAATATACTTAAGAACGGGTCGTAACGATAATCGATTAAAGATTTAGCTATTTTATTCTTTTGGGCATTTGCACGCTTACTAGATTTGTTTTACTTAAACGGGAAATGAGACTCGTATCAATTTCGTTAGAACATGGAAGATCTCATACTCGACTCTCGGGTCAGTAGAGATGGTAGTCGATATCCTAATATGACTTTAAAGATTAAGAGAAGCTAAGTTGGAAGGAAACAACTTAGGCGATTTACTTTAATTCTTTGAACGATTTAAGGAATTTCTCGTTTATTACTTCTTTAAAGAAAAGATAAGATATAAGGTTTCGACTGGTCTTCATCACTAGAGGTCTTGTACTTGACTTTAGGGTCAGTAGGTAAATGTTCGATAGATAAAAATGGCTTAAACGATTGAAAGAAGCTAAGTTGTGAACTAAACAACTTAGAAAACAAGAAACTGAAAAATCACTGTACAGTCCAGTAACTCTGAAGGCTGTCCAGAACAGAGAATTTGGAAACAGGGGGTGAGCCCTGTACCAATAGAAAGCTTAGGAAGTCTAGTTTGTGCTCCAATTTACGGATCACAAATCCGATAAACGAGCTGGAAGTTATAACAGTTTCCGGAAAAGGTCGCAAAACTGCCGTGGAAACCCTAATTGATTAATAAGTTCGACGTATAACGTCTTAGGTTCGTTTTAAATTCTTGTATTCAACTTTTTTAGAAATTGGACTCTTAAAGTAGTCATCACGTACCTCCGTATGTGACAAACTCCTTCTCAACTTGCTCAAAGGCACGACGTTCTAACGTCGGATTTCGACTATCAAGTACTATACCAACAAAGAAATTCCAAACATTTTCTAGTTCCCGATTATCACTATAACCCATATTATATCGACTCGGATGCTTATGATGTCAACTGGAAAGATGTTCTAAATTTCATTATAAATAATAATATCAAGTTAGAAATTTCATCCGACTTCCCGATTATTAGTTACAACTAAATATTCGTCTCTTACGCGATTATTAAAAGTCGTCGGTTTTCGTTCAAGTTTTACGACGTTAAACTACGTCTAATGGGAACCGTTTTCATGCATGCAAACACATCTTAGCATCTTTATAACTCAGTTTATATGGTGATCTTTGCCTCTTATACTTCATTAAACTTTTTTAGAAAATTTCCAATTAATTCCTATTATCAACTAACATGATTTGCATCATAATTCCATTAACAATTCATCACTTATATCTAATATGTATAAACTCATAATTATCTTATAAATTTTCCGATTTCATACATACTTTAAGAGGATGAATTTCTTTTCAAATTAACAACATTTATTTACTAAACATACTCTTATATTACCAATTAAACAATTGAAATTCTATTATCACTTAACATACCAAAAATCCCCAAATTCATACTTCAAACCCTAATTGAATTTCATTACAACATAGGGCTTTCAATACCTTTTCATTCTAAACACTAATTAAACCTCTACTAAGCATGAATTCATGATCAAAAGAAGAAAAACAAAAATTCTACAATTTTCCAAAAAAATTCTGCATTGACAAAAGTTTTAGGATTCTTGGTTTTGATCATTTTTAATCCATAATTATCATATCTAGCATATCTAATTACACTATTTCAAGATCAATTCATCCATACCAAACCTCCAAAATTTCGAACAAAAAGAAGAAGAAAAGAAATGGAAACTAAATGGATAGGATTGTAGAGGATGAAAATACCTAGAGAATTAACAAAGGATGTATGATGTTTTGTTGGATGAATTAAGGACTTGTGTTCTTTCTTCAAGCTTTGAAGGTGCCTTCAATGGAGAATAGAGGTGGAGAAGATGAAGTTGAGGGAGAGAGGGAGAGAGTTGCCGAGAGAGAGAGTGGAGAGAGAGAGATGGAAAAGGTTTTGTCTTAGGTGATGAAATGATGAAAAAAAAAATGAATGGTGTAAAGTGTAACTTAGGTGTCACTTAGTTAATTAAGTCAACATGCATGGTTACACCTAAGCATGTGAGGTGGCGGCTGCATGCATGGGGTTAGGAGGGTACGGGTTTTTCCGGCACGATCCGACGTTACGGGAAAATGAACGACGAAAAACGTTGTTCGGTACAAAAGAAAATTGTCGCGATTCGATTTGACTTACAAATTCTAACGTATGAACTTAATTATAAAATAAATTTATAAAATTTATTTCGACAAAAACTCGAGACGACAAGTCCGAGTTTCGTCCGGAAAACGTAAAAAAAACAAACTTTCTCGGCGTGTTCATATTGCAATTTTGTAAACGTAAAATTAAACGGTTTTCCGTTCTTAGCTTACAAACTAAAAACCTTTCGTATGCGCTAACCCTTAGCCTTAGAATTAAAAATTATAAACTTAGGCGTGCAAAGCCATTTATTTAATTAACTTTAAAGTTTTTAGAACGTAAGGAATTTACGGGGCATTACATCCTACCCCCCTTACGAAAAATTTCGTCCCGAAATTTGCTTATCCTCTATAACTGCTTGAAGTACTTCTTACTCGACATGACTTTCTCTTGCCTGTGATGATCTTATAATGCTATTACTCTTCGTCCCGACTTGCTTTTTAACTTTTGCTCTTTTCGATCTAAGATCGCTTTCGATCTTTTCTAATAAATTTAGTCGATTTCAAGAACGACGTCTTGCTGATAGAACTTTGTGTATAAAAACGAATCTATGTTACTTTCTCGAAATGAGATATACTTAAAATGAGTATTTCATAAACTTGGCGATAAAGCCATAACTATTCGTATTGGAACTATCTTTCCCAAGTTACTTACTAATTATATAAATCTTTGTCAAAGTCTGAACTTGACATGAAACTAACGTTTCTCATTAACGGAGAAAACTTAAGGAGCTTTTAATTTCCTTCTCGTTTATTAAGTTCGAATTATTGTATATACTTAGGACTTTTGTTTTCTTTAAAACTTGTTTTCTTCTGACTCGAATCTATCGAATGATCTCGGTCATTTCATTGACTGCATTTGGTCCTAAATTTTTTTTTTTATTTTTTATTTTTTACTTTCACCTACCTTATAGCAATAAGGCAGCTATGTAAATCTTTTCCTTCTACAAGGTCTCGTAAGTCGTAATACCTATCGTAGCTTAATAGTTGTTGTTTTAACAATTCGGTTGTTGGCTATGTGTTCTTCAATTCACTCTTCGGCTAATATTATCGTTCTTAGCATATCAACGAGTATTTGAATCATTTCTCGGACTATCCATTCAACTGGCGGTGAAAAGCGGTACTTAAGTTAGGTTTGCTATCTGACTTTTCTGCCTTGTAACCTACAACCATCTCGTCGTTATCGGAATTACTAAGTCCACTCTTAAATTTCTATCACGAACTCACTGCTTCAGAGTTGCTGTCTGGTTTATCCATTCTTATCCTTAGTCGAGGCTTATCCATTGACTCGTCCTTTCTCTTGATACTTATAACCTTTCTCGTAATTTGATATAGCTACTTGTGCCGCTATTCGCCCTGCGATCGATGCTGATGCATCATGCATTTTTCTATATCTATCTTCTCGAATCCTTGTATAAGCGTTTCTTTTCCGACGAAAAGATACCTAAATTTAGTTGGAGTCTTACGACTCAGCGTGTCTATTCTTATTCTTAACTTTACCTAGATAGTAATTATTTTCACAAATGTAATATTTTACTAGTTCGAGCTATCTCCTTTGTCTTATGTTAATTCTTTTGCTTGAATACACGCTCCTAATTCTTATGATCTGTGAAGATCTCATCCCTTGCACCATATAGATGGTGTGTCCGAATTTTCAATGTCAGTTCTACGGCTGTAAGTTCTTAGTCGTAGGTTGGATATTCAATTTCCTGGGATTAATGTGTCGTGAATCGTAAGCTATCACTTTCTCATTTTGCATTTATATCATACTATCTTATTCTTAGTAGCGTTAACATCTATCTCGTATTCCTTATCGTTTTTGGGAGGGCTAGATCTGGGGTAATGATCAACTTTTCCTAGAACGTTTGCATTCCTATTTCACAATTGTCTGTACATTTATTTTTTTCTTCTATGTAGTTGTGTCATAAGTCTTAAAAAAAATTTTAATGGAAACTTCTATTATAACTGTCCAACTTGGGAAACTTCTTATTTCATTCAGACTGGTAGGCGATTTATCATTTGAGTACTGCCTCTACCTTGGCATGAATCTGTCTTAACATCTTCTGTCGACACTATATGTCCAAGAATTATTTCTTCTTCACTCGAACTTGCTCTTCTGAACTTGGCATCTAGTTTCTCGACTCTAAGTATTTCTAGTATTATTCGTATGTGTTCTTTGTGTTCATCCTCACTCTTAGGATAACTGAAATTGTCGTTGATAAATACTAAAATGAATTCTTTTCTAAGTTTAGGTGGAAAAATTCTATTCATGTGGTTCATGAATACTACGGAGCACTAGCCAACTAACGGCATAACTAAGTATTTGTAGCAGTTTTATCTGGTTTGAAAGAGAATTTTTGGGCATATCACCAGTTTATCCTTTAACAAAAAAAAAAAAAATGCTTAGACCTTAAGTTTATCCTCACAATTGTACTTGTTCCCTTTTTAAGTGTATCAGGGGTCTTCTATTCTCGTTAAAGGATACTTACTTTTAAGGGTTATCTTTATTTAATTTTTGACAGCCTATATACATTCTTGCAGAATCATCTTTCTTTGATGATGAACATCTAAAATATTTTCCATGGTGAAAACGTTTGTCTAAAGAAATCGTCATCTAACAACTCTTGCAGTTGAATCTTAAGCTCCTCTAACTCCTTTGATACCATTCCACATAAAACCTTTAATTTGGGAGCTACTTGTAGTTCTAAGTCGATCGTGAAACCTACGCGTCAATCTGGTGATAAATCAGATAATATTTCATATAATTCTGTAGGTTCTCTATTTGGGATTTTTTTTTAAAAGAGATTTTTCTCTCGTTGTCGAGAATCGTGGTAATTCTCAAACAACTAGTCTTTTCCTAAATTTATATATATAGTGCATTTTATTACTTCCCAATCGATTGCTTAATGAAACTAAGGGGTTAACTCTCTGAGGTCATCAACACTCCCTGAAGCGTAATTGTTCCAATTTCACAATTAGAGCGTCCTAGTTCTACTCCTAAAGGTTATCAGGTACTGATTATACCCGAATGTAAGGTTCTGAAACGAAGCAAAAAAAAATTTATGGCAGGGTAATTTATAAGGTTCGTCTAATACCTACCAGATCTCCCTTTCCTTCATTAAACCTCTCATGCCTAATCATGTATGCGTTCGCATTCTATTGCGATTGCATCAGCTGTGGCTGTGACTGGATTTGAATGGTATTTGATGGTTGAAACTGGCCGTACTGATTTGGTTTTGCCGTCCGGAGCAGCGTCGGACAACTCCTCCTTATATGCCCCGTCTGCCCACAATTAAAACATTTATCCGTGTTTGCCAAACACGCACTCTTATGCTTCTTACCACATCTAGAACAAGTAGAAAATTCTCGTTTATGTTCTACTGCTTGCCACGGCTCAGGACAATCCCTCTTAACATGCCCCTTACGTCCACAGTTGAAGCAAACACTAGTTTTTGCTAAACAAACACCAGGGTATTCCTTATTACACTTAGGGTAATCGGGATTAGTGATTTTTCCTTGGTTAACGTTCCTTGGCTGCCCTTGCAGTTGTCCTAGTAGATGGTTTCTCTTGCCTTGACCGGATTGTTCATTTTTCTGCGGCTTACTCTTTTGTCCTACTTTCTTTCCATAGTTACTTCCTTTTCCTGGTTGGTGGAAACCCTGCCGAGCGCTATTCTGTTTCCCTTGACTGTTGTGGCACTGGTAACAATTACTACTACTTCCTTCCCATTTCCTTTTTCCCTTATGGTTAACCTTATTGTTGGGAAGATTTTAGGCTGAGGTCTGGTTTGGTGCCGATGTGGGCAATACTATCTTTTCCTTACTAGGCACTACTGCCTCTATTTCTCGGACTCGTTCTAGTAGTTCAGCATAACTCAATCCTCCCTGTCTAGCTACTGCTATTCCCAGATCATACTTAAGTTCTCCCTGAAGCTTCCTTGCTATTTCCTCCTCAGTCTTGACTTGGTCGATTACATACTTTTTATAATATGCCTTCTTAAAACCATTCCAGGTGGTTAGAGCCGCTTGTTCTACAGGCATAAGTCTCTGTCTAGTTTTCCACCAATATTATGCTGGTCCGTTTAGCTGATACCCAGCGTATGCTAGGCGCTCTTCATCACTAAGTCTAATTGGTTCAAAAATTCTCTCTATAGTATGTATCCATTGCTTGGCCTCACTCGGATTACTAGATCCATCGAAATATGGTGGTTTACTTCCGAAGAATAAATCCTCAATGCTATGGCGTTGAGGAGATAGGGGAAGTGAAAAGGTTTTTGGGTGTTTTTGTCTTTCCTCTCTTATACGTTGTTCTTGACCTTTATCAGACTCTCTAGGACTATCAGGTCCTCTTCGATCGTTAACAGCTCTCAGCGACATTTTTAAGATTGTAAGATAAATTTTTTTTTTATTAGCACTTGTTTCTAAGCCTTCATTTTCTCACTAACCCTTTTCTTTCCCCACTTAATACTTTCACATAAACAAGAATAACAAAATAACTTTGACTCTATTTCTCTCAACTTTTAACCTTCAAGGTTAAATTAAACTCCCGTTACACGAGTTTTGTTTAATATTCTGGTTTAGTTATACGATTCATATGAAACTTCTTGTGACTAAAACCCTCTAATGGGTTATGTATATTATATATATACATCAAAAGATTATGTTAGTTGTGCCTTTTAACAAGGAAACGAGTCTAAATTAGACTAACTGCCTATGTGTACAGAATGCACTAACATATTGCATTACCGTACTACTGAAAGTACTAGAACGGGAACGATTCATAAAATATTTGTATCCGTTGGAGTACTACAAAACTATCTAGTTACTGATCCGACTATGTACAACTAAAGGCTACTATGCTACTATGCGTCTCTGATGCCTAGCTTAACAAACTACGGTCGAGTCACTAATGCCCACCATGGCTTAACCCTCCTCGGGGTTCTTATCCGGATTCTCATTCGAATCCTCATCAGTGTCCTCTTCCGGATCCTCATCCGGGTCCTCATCGTCTGACTCTGAACCGAAAGCAAATTTAAGTGCCTCGTCAACTCTCAAAGTAGTGTCATCCGCAAGTGTAAGTGATGGTGGTGCAGGCACATCTAAAACTGTCATCTCTGAATCTGAAACCGGGTAGTCCCAGCAGGTCACTAATGCCCGCTTCTTCAGAGGCAGCAAGTGGTCGGGAAGTGAACCGGACTCGTACTCCTCTCTGGAATGGACCCTGGGCGGTCCTGCCTCAAACTCAGCCCGAACCCTGGCCAGCTCCGCACAAATCTCATCAAGGGATCTGTAAGTTGATGGAAACTGTAATAGGGCGGCCGTGTCTAAATACTCTGGTCCTGACTTAAATGGTCCTTGCACTCTCATAGAAGGCTCATGCTGAAAAGGAGCGGGTAACCCTAGGCCATCCGCTGTCTCTGTAGCCAATTCCCTTATGCCCTCACTGGGTACCATCACTGAAGGGATCTCCAACTGTGCAATCACCTCTGGACCTATCTCATCGTGCTCTGACTCTGAATCTGCCGGAAAATGAGTATAGGGAGGATGCGCCTGAACTGGGTATGATGCTATATGTCTGCTCTCGAAGAAACGCATGTGCACCTCTAAAGCGAATCCATTGTAATTACCTGTTGGCTCTATATCGTTGTCAAACATCCCAAGGTAGTACCATGACGTGTCGTGTGCCCAACCACGCCATTCCTCTGGTAGACGAACCAAGTCAAGTATAGCCTGACTCTCTGGAATAGTATGCTGGCCTGGATAATAAACTGACGAGAAGTAACTAATCCTTTGTCCTACGTCGTGTCTTGGGTTTGCCTCATAATCTCTATACCTATCTAATAACCGATCTGCCCAAGTACGCTGTGGCGGGGATTGATTCTCTGAAGTCGTGTCACTACTGGAAGTCATCCTACAAAGTGTTTTAAGAAACACGGATCAGTAACGGTAAGATGGTACCTTATCTTACGGAAAATCTTAAATTACAAAATGAATACTCCTTATTCAATTGTAATATTGCCACACTTAATCTGACAACTTATCTTAGACATTTAGCATTTTTACAGAAAATTGCTCTCGTACTCACAATATATAGAAACAAAATTTCAAGGTTTTATTCTCATTTCTTATCTCATTCTTTTAATTTCTTACTTTAATTCCTTACTTTCTTTCATTAATTCTTTATCTCTTTCTCAAGGAAAAAAAAAATTTCTTATCGATTCTTTAAAACAAAGCACGTATACTTTGTTCATGTTACTTATGTGAAAGCAACATTCATTTACAAAAGACTTTGTCGTTTACTAATCATAATACTCATACGTGTCGTATTCTTTGTTCAAGGACGAAGTATATATATATAAATTCCAATGGAGAAAAGGAATATATCCTAAGAATAACTTTTTAGAACACGTTCTATTTGTCAATGCTAAAAACGAGCGGTCGTTAGAAAATTTAATCAAGCGTCGTGCTTGACTCCTAATAGTAAAACAATTCTCTTTGCAAGGTTCGAACGAGGCGAGCACTATAAAAAGAAACGAAAAGAAAAGGAACGACGTCGTTATAAGATACTTATACGTAAGTAATATTCGTCTCTTTAAACCACTTATATCATACTAAAAAGGTTTTACTAGCAGGGCATAAGACCCATATTACTGAGTTTCTTATTATGTGGGTTGATCAGGTCCACATAACAGTCCCTCAATCACATGGAACTTCTGTCTCGCTCTATTGATTACTTTATACAGATTTTACTTTTCTAAATCGAGCAGCAATTTCTCGAATTGCACACACAACTACTTTTTAAAAGAAATCTTTGGAAATTCTCCAATTTAGCTCGGAATACTTAATCTTCTAGAGGAAAATACCATTTTAAGCTATTCGAATACTTGGACGGCTCCTAATAAGTAAAACAAAGCCATCTCCAAGGGACTTTGTTCATGCCCTTACAACTAAGGTAACATTCGGCTCTTCCGTTTATTTCAATTTATCCTTCTTGTTTCAACCTTTTCTCGAATAATTTGGAGTCACATTTTTCTCACACGTCTATATGTTTCTTTCGTTCCTTTCGTACATATTTACTTTATTTTGACATTATTTATTTCATTTCCCTCGAAGGAAATTCTTGTCGGGTTGTAAAATAAAGATCGACTTTGCCGAGTCTTTATTCATGTCACTAAGCGCACGTGACATTCATCAGAGGAAGTCCTTCTCGCGTTAGGGATCTCCTTTCGAAATCATTTGAAATAACGTTTCTTAAAAACATCTAAGTTTTCGAATAACCGGAAAGTTCTTAGGTTTCAAGTCTACGTTCTCATTGAACCGGGAAAATTCCTTAAAATCCTTCTAAATTCTTGTGCATCAAAAATATTTTCAAATAAAAGAAATTATCTCACAAATAATTTCACATAACATAGAACTAGTGCTATCACATAATCACATAGGATAGTATTTGTACTATCACTCAATCTCATAAAGTATAAAAATTTTACTTCCATAAAATTCTTAATTTCGGAACACAACTCATTCTCATTCTTAATCTCATTTGCATACTTGTTCATAAAATTTCTTGTTAAAAGAAATCATATTATTAAAATTCTTTCCTTTTCCTTGTTGAGTCGACGTAGCGGGCGGTTGAGTTGACTTCTATGTTCTCAATCTTAGCTTTATAATTTAACTCTTATCTTATACTTGAAAGACGTCTCTGATCCAGAGTATATACAGGTGCTTTATCTTATAACTCGAAAAGAGACTCACTATGGAATATGAATATTTACTCCATTTCACGACTCGAAAGAAGACTCGATATAGAGTACAAACAAATACTCTATATTATTACTCGAAGGAAGACTTGTATATATATATATATCACTCTTGTGATATTACTAGAAGGAATGACTCATACTAAGAAAGAATGAATCACACTAACTCATACTAGAAGATTGACTCAGAAGCAGAGCAGAAAACGAACACTGCTCTGATACCACTCTGTCACAGCCCCAAATCCCGAGGGACGGCAGAAGCCGGGGTGCGACTGGGGTTGGATTAAAGAAGCGGGGAAGAAGGGGGCTAACTGACTAAACATACATGAAAAGACATCATTAAACCATGAACAAGACTTAAATATAGATAAGAAAGAGTTAATCCCTAAGGATTACTCGACAAAAGTACAAAAGAAGCTAAGTTCATAATTACAGACTTAGACTACTGAGAAATGTTCAAAGTGTACATCCCAAAAGGTTCAGAATTCTTCCGCTGCAGAACTCTGAACCTTTTGGGATGTACACTTTGAACAATTCTCAGTAGTCTAAGTCTGTAATTATGAACTTAGCTTCTTTTGTACATTTGTCGAGTAATCCTTAGGGATTAACTCTTTCTTATCTATATTTAAGTCTTGTTCATGGTTTAATGATGTCTTTTCATGTATGTTTAGTCAGTTAGCCCCCTTCTTCCCCGCTTCTTTAATCCAACCCCAGTCGCACCCCGGCTTCTGCCGTCCCTCGGGATTTGGGGCTGTGACAAGTAATATTCAGCGATAGCTGAAATTTTGAATTTGGATTAAGGTCGCGAGGAGACCTGAATCAAGAATTAGTAAAATGAACCTCAGCTTGAGCTGAGGTAGAAATTGAATGAAGTAATATTCAGCGAGAGCTGAAATTTTGAATATAGATTAAGGTCGAGAGGAGACCTGAATCCATAATTTATAAAATAAACCTCAGCATGAGCTGAAGTAGAAATTGAATGAAGTAATATTCAGCGAGAGCTGAAATTTTGAATTTGGATTAAGGTCGCGAGGAGACCTGAATCCAGAATTTGTGAAATGAACCTCAGCCTGAGCTGAGGTAGAAATTGAATGAAATAATATTCAGCAAGAGCTGAAAATTTGAATTTGGATTAAGGTCGCGAGGAGACCTGAATCTAGAATTAGTAAAATGAACCTCTGCCAGAGCTAAGGTAGAAATTCAATGAAGTAATATTCAGCGAGAGCTAAAATTTTGAATTTGGATTAAGGTCGAGAGGAGACCTGAATCTAGAATTTGTAAAATGAACCCCAGCCTGAGCTGAGGTAGAAATTGAATGAAGTAATATTCAGCGAGAACTAAAATTTTGAATTTGGATTAAGGTCGAGAGGAGACCTGAATCCAGAATTTGTAAAATGAACCTCAGCCTGAACTGAGTTAGAAATTGAATGAAGTAATATTCAGCGAGAGCTGAAAATTTGAATTTGGATTAAGGTCGCGAGGAGACCTGAATCCAGAATTTGTAAAATGAACCTCGGCCTGAGCTGAGGAAGAAATTGAATGAAGTAATATTCAGCGAGAGCTGAAATTTGGAATTTTGATTAAGGTCGCGAGGAGACCTGAATCCTGAATTTGTAAAATGAACCTCAACCTGTGCTGAGGTAGAAATTGAATGAAGTAATATTCAACGAGAACTGAAATTTTGAATTTAGATTAAGGTCGAGAGGAGACCTGAATCCAGAATTTGTAAAATGAACCTCAGCCTGAACTGAGTTAGAAATTGAATGAAGTAATATTCAGCGAGAGCTGAAAATTTGAATTTGGATTAAGGTCGCGAGGAGACCTGAATCCAGAATTTGTAAAATGAACCTCAGCCTGAATTGAGGTTGAAATTGAATGAAGTAATATTCAGCGAGAGCTGAGATTTTGAATTTGGATTAAGGTCGCGAGGAAACCTGAATCCAGAATTTGTAAAATGAACCTCAGCCTGAGCTGAGGTAGAAATTGAATGAAGTAATATTTAGCGAGAGAAGAAATTTTGAATTTGGATTAAGGTCGCGAGGAGACCAGAATCCAGAACTAGTAAAATGAACCTCATCCTGAACTGAGGTTGAAATTGAATGAAGTAATATTCAGCGAGAGCTGAAACTTTGAATTTGGATTAAGGTCGCGAGGAGACCTGAAT
>JANLIY010000288.1:0-40692 GCA_029490685.1 Schizonepeta tenuifolia | reverse complement strand
TAATGACAATTTTTGCATGATAATTTTTCTGTTATTTAATTAAATAAACGGGTTCAAGTGATCTCTCAAAATTTGCTCCATACAGGTGTTATCAAATTTAGTAATCTCTAAACTATTTGCTCCATACATGTGTTTCACTATTTATACCATACCAAGCGCTTATTTAAAATCCACCACCGGCCCACAAAAAAAAAATCTAATCGAAAGATGCGGTGCTCTCTCTTTCTTTTACCTCTCTCTTTCTTTTACGCTTGACAAGTTCACATTTCTCTCACAATCTATAAATCTCATTTTACATTAATTTGAGTGTTCATACAATTGTTTTCTATTTCTTACAATCTTTGGAGTAAGGGTAAAAGGTTAGTATTCTATATCTTTTACTCTTTAGATATATTAATCATATTTGCGTTAATATGTGATAATATGAAGAATACAATAACTAGAAAATATCAATGTGTAGTAAACATGAACCAAAAGAAAAGAATTGGTGCTTTTATTAAAACTCAAAAAGGGATTACGTATAAATTTCTAGTATCTTCTTCTAGTTTAGGGAAAGAAAATATAATGAGAATGAAGAAAATGAGCATTATGTGACTGAAAATGAAGACATTGATGACTATGTGAATCCAATCTTAATCGGGCAGAGTGCATCTATTGCAAAAGCATCGATGCAAATTCAAAAGAATGATATGAGATATTTTTGGAGAAAATTCAGCAGTCACCCAATAATGGAAGAAGAAAAACAATAAAAGGCCTTTTTTTTTCCTACTAGGGCTATATCACAGTCAATCACGCTCCAACAATATATCTTATATGTGTAATTTCTTTTTACTTAATACTCATAATCAAAAGAAATAAAACAAGAATAACGGGACGAATGAAGTACTAAACAAGTTGTATTACTCTATCCATAATAAAAGTGTGACGTGAACTGATTGTCTCTATCCGGATACTGTATCAGTGCTACTTTAAATAGTTCAATCAAATGATAAATATACTTTCTTTGCTTTTTCCTTTTCTAAACTAAAAATAAAGAGTTAAAATCTAACTTTAAGATCTTGACATAAACAACACGAGAATAAGTTTACTTTATAGTAGAGCGAGAAAATCTTCCTTCTTTACTATGTCTAATCATAATAAGTAATATGTCTACTACAATATAAAATTGATTTTGAAGAATATTATGCTTATGCCTAGAGATTATAAACATTAGTTAATTTTAAATATGGAATTGGCACCCTAATTTTAAATTTCTTTGAGGCGGTGACTTTTTCTGATCAAAATTTATTGCCAACGAGATGATAAAGCTACAATGATACTGTTTAATCTGGATATATTGTCAGAATGTAAATTGTTCTCAATTTCAAAGCGGTAAATATGGGTTATGAAATTTATTTTATTGATAGTAATATTAAGTGAGTCAACTTTGATTCATTAAAATTTGACATTCGTTCCAGCAATTAATCTCGATACTAATTGAAGATCTGATAAATTCTATATCCATAATAACTTCAGATTCTTTAAGATTGTTCTAACTATGCATACCAGTTAATCGCCATTTGGAAGATATTGAACATCTTATGTGCTCTTGTAGTCTTTCGTATGATATTTGGATAAAGTGTTTCAGTTGATTTGAGATTGAAGCGGCGGGCTCCAATATTTTTAGGAATTATTTCGAACAATTTATTTGTCATCGAAAGAGAGGGTTCAAATAAATTTTTGAATATTATTTGACAATGTGTTTGTTGGAGCATTTGGAGAGCTAAAAATGATGCTATCTTCAAGAGAGGTTCACTAGATGTGGATAAAATTGTTGAAGGAATCAAGATCCCATCATGGAAGTGGATTTGGTTTTTTCTTCTCTCTTTTGTTTACTCGGTTCACGATTGGTCTTCTAACCCTTTCTTTGTTTGTCGTCTTAATTCAGATGAACATTTGTAAAGACTTCTATGTAAGGGTTCGAGTATCCCTTGCTCTCACTTTTATTATATTTTTTCTGACTTTTCAAAAAAAAAAAATCGGCAATAATTTATGAATGGGTAAATAAAGTTACCACCTACAAAAAATAAAAAATGAGATACCATTGACACCCATTACTGCTACTCCATTTCTTAACATTTTGAAATGAAAAATATAGTCCCCTTGGGAATGTCGTAGTGGTAAAAATGAGCATCTGAGACTGAAAGATTTTTTCAGTCTTAGGTTTGAACCTCATGACACGACTCTATAGGTCGAGCCTGCCACACATGTACTTGAAAAATGTAGTTTACCTGCCCTATATAGTATGCAGACTACTGCACGAGGAACGTGAATTTACCCATTACAAATCGAAGATAGCGGCTGCCGATTACCACAACATAAAAAAATAAGAAAACTAAGAAAATTTGATCACATATTAATATAATGTGGGTCCCACGATCCTTCTATTCATGTGCACGCTTGCCGTACTGTAAAAAAAATCACATTTGATGATAACGCAATCATTTGAAAGATTTTGTTGATACATAGTATCTCCTGCGTTTATGTGCATTTACATTTGAAGGTGGTACCGTGGTACCATGCAAGATCGAACGGTTAATATTGGTCCTTTGCTGAAATCTCAGCCGCTGAAAGTTTCTTGCAAGATTTCTTAGAGATTTCGTACTAAATGTAGCAATGATAATTTAAGTGGGAGGCAAAGACTAGTAGCAAGATTGGTGATTTTAATTTGTATACTTACTTCCTTACACCCCACAAATGGTAATGGGTTTTGATGGCATCAACCGTAGGGTTTAAAATGTTCACTACTATTATGGTATGTAAGCTATGGTACCCACCCCATCAATGTGAAATTTAACATGTGCCTCCAAACTTTATAATCGGTGTTACATATTTATGACGGCTAAGCGAGAGTGTTCCTTAGAGTTAAATCAAAATTTGGCTCGGAGCAGAAACGGGTTGATATGGACTGTCCAAATAGAATTTTGATCGAATTTCAGATTGATCCCTTCTAGAGTAGTCAACTGGATCGAGCCAACCCAACCAGCCAAGCCCAAACCCAGTGCGGGTCGGCCCAGGCCCAGACTGTATTTTATTTGGTGCGGGCTTGGTCCAGGGCTTCACCTT
This sequence comes from Schizonepeta tenuifolia, assembly GCA_029490685.1. Classification (NCBI taxonomy): domain Eukaryota; kingdom Viridiplantae; phylum Streptophyta; class Magnoliopsida; order Lamiales; family Lamiaceae; genus Schizonepeta; species Schizonepeta tenuifolia. The sequence goes on along the minus strand of JANLIY010000288.1, from coordinate 37,587 downwards.
GAGATGGCACCAATTGGGCCTATTTTGAAATCCAGAATCGGCCTAAGCCCAGGCCCACTACGAGCTTTACACCATATGGGCTATATTAGTTACCTAAATATTTGGGAAAGCCCGAACCAAGCCCAACCCATTTTATTCATGGACTTGGGCCGAGCTGGGCCTCCAGGCTGATCCGGCCCATTTGACAACCCTAGTTCCGCCCGACCAAATTTGCACTGTGTTGGACTGCATGTCAGCGGCCCAATTGACTATTGGGCCGAATAAAATATTTTCTCAGGCCCAATGGGCATGGATCGGGCGGGCGGGTTTAAATGGTTTGACAACACGAGTGGTGCTTACTTTCTGCTTCACCTACATAGTATATTACTATGTGTATAATACTAACGAAAATGAAATGACATGGGAAATGGAAGGAAATTTGAAGAGAATTTGCTACGTGGGGAAAATTTTCTACTCCCTCCTCCACGAAATAGTTGTCACTTTTACTATTTAAGTTCGTCTACGAAATAATTGCCACTTCCATTTATAGTAATTATGCCCACATAATATATTACTCCCTCTGTCCACAAAGAGAATGCATAGTTTTCCTTTTTTAGCTGTCCACAAAGAGAATGCATAGTCCATTTATGAAAACTATTTTCTCACTTACTACCCTTATAATGTGGGACCCTATCTCCACTAACATCTACTTTTTCTCCACTCTCTCACTTACTACCCTTATAATGTGAGACCCTATCTCCACTAACATTTATTTTTTCTCGACTCACATTTTACTTTCCAGGATTTTCTTAAAACTCGTGCCGCCACAAAGTATGCATTCTCTTTGTGGACGGAGGGAGTATATTTAACATTATATTTCTAACTACCTCACTTATATTTATTGTGGGACACTTACTTCATTCACAAAAATATCCACTATTATCTACTACTATCCACCATTTTCTTAAAACTCACATCGTCTACAATGTGACAATCATTTCATGGACGGATGTAGTATAAACTGACACTGTAAAATCTTGAGTATAGAAATACAATCTCAAGTTCATATGTATAGAAGAAAATCAATTCTTATCTAGCCGAAATCTTATCTTTAATGCTTCCCCTCAAGATGGGAGCAAAACAATTGCAAATCATTTTGAGAAACAACAACAAAATGATTCCTTTTTTTTTTTGAAAAACAACATAAAAAACAAATGATACTAATTTCAGTTAAACTCGACATAGTATAATAATACAAAATGTACTGAAAGTAATGGCTGCGGGCGAATTCTCACGACAAAAAAAAATGATACAAAACTCAAGATACATCATACATTTCAAATTGATATACGCACCATAAATGATAACAAAATTTATGTGCAAAATAAATGTATTTCGATATTACAAATGATCATAAAAGAAAAAAAAATAACAATATTATATGATTAATTAGTAATCTATGTCCTACGCGAAAAAAGAAAAAGAAAAAGTGCTACGTGCAATGCACACTATATCTACTAATTAGAAAAAAAATCGATCGATTTGAAATTAGATTCACATGTGCTCCTAATTCGCACGAACACAAAGTAGCAAAATAAATTAATGCTATTTAAATCAACTCAGATGTTCAAAATGTTATTTGAATTTACATTCAATTAGCAAAAGACTGAATAATATACCAAATATTGAAGCCATTCAACTCTTCAATATGTATGCACTTGCTCTTGAAGATGTATGAGTGAAATGAAGTTGAAAGAAAGTTTCGGCGGCCTAACCCTAGCTCACGATCTCAACTAACGTCACTGCTGCGAAGACGAGGAAGAGAGTGCCGCCAATGTATCCAATAGCCTAAGAAACAGAAACCAATCAACAATGCATGTAACGTCATAGACACGATTCTTTCCTAGGGCAAACTTAGCCGACTAAGCCTACCTTCTCCGAAAGGTAGGTTCCCAAGAAAGACCCCCCTAGAACTGCAATCTGCAGCAGAAAGATCGGATAGAGATTTATCGAGCCAAAGATTCCGAGTTCAAATAAAAAATTAAGAAAATTTTCATTCAAAGTTTACCAATGTTGCCACTCCATGACCAGCAAGCGCCCCTGCAATGACTCCGAGGGGCGATGAAGCTGCAGCAAGTGCTGCAACGTAACAGTGTTTGCACGATGATGATCAGTACTACTTATACTCGACCTATAAGGCATTGATCAATGCATGGGACGATACCTATTGTGGAGAAAAAGGATTTGTCGCCCCATTCAGCCACGAAAACCAAAGCGAATGTCGAGAAAACGGTGTTAGCAGCAGAAAGTATGCCTGCACCAGATCCTGATACTTCAGAAACAGCCAACTCTGCCTGAAATGGATAAGATTAAACCAAACAATTTAACATTGTAAAGTAAGTGGAATGAAACATTGAGTAAAGATGAATGAATTAGAGGGTGTTTGGCTAAGCTTTTAAGCTCTTTAAAACAACTTAAAAGTTATTCATTACTAAGAAATTAGGAGCTTAGAAGTTGTTTTGAGGAGCTTTTAAGCTAATCCAAACACCCTCTTAATGTTAATAAATTTACCTCTTTCTGTTCTTCTTCTGCTTTTAGGCCATCACCAGATGAAGCTTCAACCAAGGATGAAACACCAAATATACCTAATTTTTTTTATACAAGTTGAGTTAAGCTACACATTTTTTTTAATTTTAATGGATAATTAAAAAAAAAAAAGTCCTTACCAGCAGGCAAACTGCAGCAAGATCATCAAGAGGCAAATCAGAATTTCCTAGCCTGTCATGGTAAATTATAATCAGACATTAATCAAACATTTGATTCTATATTTGTACATAACAGCAGCTGAAAGCAGTTAGACATGAGACGCAAACCTGAATGGAAGGACGTCGTCAACATAGTGAAAAGTTCGTCCAAGCACCACCGATATAACTGTCATAACCCTGTCCAAATTGCAACAAGACGAGACGACTACCATAAATTAACTCAATAGCTTGCTTGCTTGTGTGGTTCAAATCTGTTCAATTATACTCGAGAACATAACAACTTACGCTAGTGCACCAAACGTCCCGATGAAAGTGACAGCAGCTGAGTTCCTAGCTGCTAGAAGTGCCTGTCAGAGAGAGAAAGAGACAGAGAGAGAGAGATAAATTGTTGTGCAGTAGAAAAGATTGTACGTGACAAATCCAAGAACTAAATGCTGCCTTTCTCCTACTGTCTTACCGCGATAAAGAAGGTTTTATCCCCAAGTTCGGAGAAAAATATCAGCAAGAAGGCCTGCAAGTAAGGATTATTGCACTCATCAAGTTCACTTTCTAGAATTTTAATATCATTTGTCTAGGATATTTCTTCAAAGTTTTGAGTTTCAAACATCAAACTAGACAGCAAGAATTGCTAGAGCAACTAAAGAATTTGGAGAAAGATATAATTGACTATAGAAGTTAGAGGGAGAATTTCCTAACTGAAGCAAAACCTGTGCTTAAATCGCCAGCATCCCCTAAAAATGGAAAAGATTGCAGGCTGCTAGCAACATCCGAACCTGCAAGCGCTTGTTGACTAGTTACAAAGGTGAAAATTCCAGACGTCACTAGAATCTTCCACAAACTAAATGACGGGGCATCTTGAACACTGTAGTCTAACAAAGTGTCACATTTCTTCCTCGGCTTGTGCTGGAACGTAAACCTTTCAGTAGAGGCACAAATTTTACTAGTGTGATGCAACAGCCTAGATTTGTAACATTTCTCCTTCCTTGTCTTAAATTCCTGAGCCAAAAGTTTCAACATTATAACAGATATGCATAAATCCGGTACTCAAAAAGTGGTGTGAGGTGAGATTTCTGTGCACATTAGCAACCTTATCTGATGCAGAAATCGTGAAAGATGAGAGCCGAGAACTATATGAAGACTTTCCAGCAAAACTTTTTCCTACAAACAAGACAAATCGGCTACAATAATCATCTATATATCAAGAAATGTGATACATGTAAGATAATCTTGATTTGGGAAGAAGAAAGGTTCCCTCTTAGGCTATAAACACTGGTTAAAATAGTTTCTTTACTTCCAATGATAGTATATGGATTAGTCGTCCTAACAAAAATTTCCCGAGACTTAATAGTTTGATCATTCTTGCACCTTTGCTAAGTTGGACAAGAAGAAATCTCTTAGTAACTGCTAAACCCTAAACGAGCAAAATCTGAGGGCTAAATTGTTGTGCTTGGATGCAACATTTCACATGAGCTGAAATTCTCATTATCTAAAAAGCTACTACATTTAATTTAGTAACTAGCATTATCAAGAATCTCATTTCTTGGCAACTAAGTATAACGATTTTATAAAGAAACTTCATTCCCATAATTGTACACTATTCCTCTTCTTAGCCTATAAAAATTCTAATGCAACCCATTGTAGCAAAAATCTGCCCAGAAAAGAAAAACAATAAAGAAAGATCAATCCTTTCCCCAACTTTCTGAAGCAAACACATCTGATCACTAATTTACAGAGAAATCACCTCAAAAATTTGGAATACATAAAAAGAAAATATAAATGTTATTATTAGAAGAAAATAAAGAGATGGATGGAGTAGATTACTTGAATGGAATTGAGGGGGGAAGAAGAAATTGAAGCAGGTGGGATCAGCAACAGCAACAGAGCTCCATGGAAAAGTAGTAGTCAAGCGAGCCCCAGATACAAGACTACTGTAGCTGTGCTCCATTATTCCTTCTCTGTCAAATTACAAAAAAAAAAAAAAAAAGAATCTTTATTTTTCTGGAAAGAATAAGGAAGAAGCAGAGAATGGATTGGGACATGAAGGCATGATGAAGGATGTGTAGATTTTAGGATGAAATGAAATAATGTTGTGGCCATGAAGTAGTAACTCTGTAAAGATATGGCAGTTGATATATACGTGTGGTGGAAACAACTGAATTCCTTGCTGATTTGGCATGTGGGGTGGCCTTCCTTTTTCTTTTTCTTTATAGATTTTATATAATTACATTTTTCATTTTTTATTAATTCCAATTTCCAATTCCAACACCAGAACAGAATAGAGAGCAAAGCAAGTTTTGTGGTGCATAGCATTTACTGAAATCATCAATCAAATGGAAATTAATCTCAAAGCCATCAAGGATCAAATCTGTTTTCTTCTTTACCTTAACTCTCTCTCTCTCTCTTAAATTAGAGTACCAGACCATCACAGTTGAAAGAAAAGGATATTTCAAAACTATATGCATACCTCCATAAGCTGCAATTAGATTAATTCACATCAAGATTCAATCTTTTTCGCACTCAAGAAACAGTCAACACTTTTCTTGATAATCACCTCACATTCATTGTTTGATTTCGAAGCCCAACAAAGAATCAAATCTTTCTTCTTTAAACCACAACTCATAATTTGCTTGCAACACAACCATCATCTCTCTCTCTCTCTCTCTCTCTCTTGTTAGGAAATACACACATCATAAATTACGAAAGCACAATAAACACACGAATTGGTGACTGAATTCGTTATAGAGCGATGTCAAGTCAAAGATTTCACTATATGATATTTTTGTAGGAAGAACAACTAAAGATTTCATCACGCCTAACCATACTTGTTTGGAGGGCCCAAATTTCGCCATGATCGTGCTCTAGAACTCAGTACTTTCAGACTCCATACTCGAACAATATTGAGTTATAGTTTCCCTAGATTTGGATGCAAAACAAGTGCAATCACATTCACAACATCAACACACTCAAACAACTACTATAACTAATCATTCAAAATACATTCCAAAATAATCTATTCCACATCAAAATCAGTAATTACACATATAGTAGTAGTGTTGTTCGATTTCATTAAGAAAAACAGAAGATACATTCAACTACAAATGATCACAATCAAGATGAAGATCAAGGAACCGGCAGCACTTTCTTGACAATCTCATCACTCAACGTCGCAATCTGCGAATCGAGGGCGGCGATGGTATCCTCCTTCTGCTTCTCCAAAGCGGCGAGCGCCTCCTGCAGCTCCGCCTCGATCTTCTTCCTCCCCTCCGCCAGCTTCTCCTCCACCTCCACCTGCGTCTCCTTCTTCATCTTGTTCAGCGCCGCCGATATCTCCGCCCGCGCCGCCTTCATGATGGCGTTGCCCTGCTCCTCCAGCTGCTTCACCTCCGCCGACGTGTCCTTGACGCTGTTGAGGCTCTCGCGGATGGCGGCGTCTCTCTCATCCATGAAGTTCCCCAGCGGGGTGTAGTAGAGCTTGTCGAGGGCGAACATCAGGAACAGGAACTCCACGGCGATGATGGGGAGGGTCAGGTTGAAGTCGAAGAGGGCGGCTTTCTCGATGTCGGCGGCGAGGGACGGTGGCGCGTGGGCGAGGGTGAAGGTGGCGGCGGCGCCGAGGAGGGGGAGCTGCTGGGGTTTGAGTTTGGGGAGGGAGAGCTTGGGAGAGAGAAAATGGGGATTGGGGTTTGGTTTGGGGGCGGCGGAGGCGGTGATTAGAGCTCTGGAAGAGGCCATGATCATGTTTGCCATGGCTGCACTGCTTCAGCTTCTGCAAGATTCTTGATTTCTCTTTTTTCGTTTTTGTTTTTGGTTTTGTTTGTGATGAAGAGAAGAAGAGTGAGAGAAGCGAAAAACTTGGAAGAGAAAGGCTATCTCTTTCTATGCCACACAAATTGATGAGAGGCTATGATTCGTTCCATTCAAATTGAATTTTTTGCAGATAAAATATAAAATTGAAATTGAATTTTTTTAGATACAAAAAAAATTGAAATTAATGATTAAATTTTTTTTTCAAAGGAAAAAAGAGAAAAAAAAAAGAAAAGAAAAGAAAAAGACAAGGAATTGGGTCAACGTGCAGATGCCCTCACTGAATGATAATTATTGTTAATAATAATTAGGGAATAAATATAATTACTTAATCTTAATTAAAGTTCATTAATCCCTATTATAGATTTAATCAAATATTAATATTAAAAATATAAATAACACGTATAAAAAACTGAAATTGAATTCAAAATCCAAATTCCAAACAAAATTATACATTTCCATCTAAATCAATTTAGTTTCCAAATTCCCAGCTTTTCCTGTCACTCTAAACACAACAATGCTACTTCTCTCATACTATTCCTTCTTCTGGCATCACTAAACACAAAAAAACTAACTATATAGTTGTTAAACAAGGAATCAATTTACTATTCACTCTTTATAAAGAAGAAAAATCACCATCAAGCACTTCTATCAACCAGAAACAATGCTTTTTGGGGTCATCACCATTCACCACAGCAGCTCATCGTCTTCCTTAGGAAGTCGGAGGAAATCCTAGGCATGCTTCCTAAGTCGGCCAGTTGCTCCTAGTCGAATAATCAAATCTCGTTCCACCATCATAATATCAAGACATGTATTGTACAAAAATTGATCACAGATGATGAGGACTTGAAAGCAGTTATTTCCCCATAAGCTTATAGTAGGCGTACAGGCCTGAGCCAAAGAAGCCGAGAAGTTGCCCAATCACATTCAACTGAGCACCAAAACAGACAATATTCGTATTATTCACAATGCAACGAGAAAAAATATTGCAGTTTCGTGTACTGCAAAATACGACAGAATAGAAACTGCACTCACCAAATCGAATGGCAGCCCACCAAAAATTACCCAGCCTAATGTAATCGTGAAAAGATCCTGAGCAAAACAGCAAGACGTGCAATAAGAAAATTTAGCGCAAGTTTCTTGGTAGTCGAGAACAATGTGAACAAGATTTTGAGTGGGCAGCAATTATCGTTTTTTTGAAAAATTCATTCAAAACACACGAGGGGTGCAACCTAAAGAGTGAAAACAGGCATCAATGATAATATTGGCAATGTTAGAACTGGCTTCACTTTCTACCCTCATAAAATGAACTAGAAACCCCGGAAACGTGTTTCTCCTACAGGTTACAAACTCCGTTGCACCAAATTGATCCAATCATCAGCAAATGAACTGGACAGATTGTGTCAAGAGAACTTATGCGGGCTATAGAGCATTGATTGAACATTTATTATTAAAATATTTGTTTGTGCAAAGAGCCGATTTCTATAAGCAAAGCTAAAGTCTTTAACATTTAAAGGTCATTATCAACACTTTGAAAAAGTAAAAGGAGTCTTAGCACGAAACACAACATAAAAAGTAGAGGAGACAAATTTGTGGACAAACCTTCAAATTACCACAGATTGTCTGTGTGAGGGCAGAGTTGAGAGTCGTGTTGAGGAATATACTGTAATTGAGGAAGAAAGCTAGTATGCAGGAAAAGAGCAGCACCAGCTGCAATCGGATAAGCATGAGGAATATCCCTTGTATTTCAGTAAAAAGATGTTTATCAATTTGCAATAGCATCAGTCATACATGCATTAGTTGCAGTCAAATATTACCAGGAAACCAGGAGAAAGCAGATAAGGAAAATTCATCGTCATCTCCAAGTCACCTCGGAAAAAGGTCCAAAGCAGTAGAACCGGGCCACATAAGATTCCTATAGAAAAATAGTCCTAACATTTGATGAAAAGCGTGGTGTATGAATAATTAGGACAGTCGAGCTGCATTCATATAGTTACTAACCGTTGCACCACATAAGGCCAAAGCTATTGAGCCCACTGGATTTTCCTGGGGTAAAAAAAAACTTAGAATGGTAAACAAAGAATAAATCTAAAAAGACAACATTTGAACAGAGGGCGAAGGCGTAATACCAATACGGGCTATAGTTGCTAAGTATATTGCAGTGGCGAAGTTGGACAGAAAAACGACAAGATAGCCATAGGAGTCGAACGATAAATCCCGAGATCCCGCAATAACAGCACCCATAACTATCAAGGCCACACTGACAATTCCATTATCATTAAGCCATTAATAAAGGAGAAACTAGCAATAGACATCTTATATTTGTTTCGTATGTCTTCAACAACTTGTTCCTTCATTTCCGAAAATTGAAGAAAATAATCCATTTGCTCAAGGGCCCAAAAATTAAAATACGATCTTAATTCTTATGCTTAAAAAAGCATCGACAGAATGAGATGGGAGTTTACCTTCCAAGAATAGGACGTGTATACCTCTGCCTCACAAGGAGGTACTCGACAATCATTGTAAATACAACTGTAGTTCTTCTTAATGTTGTGTACATTGGAACATTAACACCTCGAACAGACTCCATAATGACTATCTTTCAATTAACCAAGAGAATTTGTGAATAAACTTTTCTATGGGGAAAAAGATTACCAGCTGCAACAGAACAAAGCTGAATAAATCAGTCGAGAAATATTACCATGTAAAGCAAATAGGTTAAAGCGAGAGGCGAAGTATGGTACAACGTCTGTATTGATACCAACGTTTTGGAACTGTCGCCAGCAGCAACGGATTCGTTAGCACTAAACGAAATGACCTTTGAGCGCCGTAGAACATAAAGCAAACAACATGAAGATATCATCTGCAACATGTACAATCAATGAAGTTTTGAGATGTGACATCCAATGAAATAAAAACATGTAAACCAATAACAAAGCACAATAAATTCATGTCCTTTCAGTTCACGTATTTCTTTCCATGAGGATTGCAGTTTAACCAAAAAGGGCAAACACCTTAAATTGTGGTTAAAGTTAAAACTGATTTTTTCATAAGGAACCAAGATTAATTGATTTTAATTCAGCATCACTGATTCAGTATACCTGACAAAGTGTAATGACGTTGGCACATGGGAAGTTGTATGAGGAAAGAGCTGCTTTATTAAATAATACCAAGAGCACTGCAAAACCACAATCAACTCATTTTCTTAAAAGAAAGTCCGGAAGAGAAAACTAATCAAATCTGGACCATAAAAATCTGAGTGAGGCTTGATTAGTGTGTAGGTCTACAAGGCTGTAGCCGATGATTCCCACTAAAGACGTCCATAGTTTTCAAGAAATACATGTTCCATAGTTTAAAGCGAGCAGCCATTTTACCATGACAAAAATTTCTTTCAACAAGCTATCTGTTGTATTTGTGGCACAACCAGACGAAGCAAAATATTGGTGGTTTAAACAAACTGACTATGACCTTAATCATCAGCAATAACAACTCATTCTGCTCCGTGCTTAATGCATACAATTCCACGTAAAACTCCATACAATGAATACAACTTTCACTTTATCATTCTCAAAAACATCATAAAGGAAACTTAAATCTTTGATTTAATTTGAAAATCGACAATTCATAAAACTCAACCTTAATGTATATCAATATCGGAAACTTAATGTTTCATTAAAACTATTTTACATTGTCAGATGCATTTATAATTGCACATTTGCACAAAAATTCTGCCAGCAAGTTTAATAGTTGACTTTCCAAGCTCAAATTAAACTCAACACTAATTGTAAATCCACCAATTCACAAAACTTAACTTTAATGAATATCAATAACTACGGAAATCAACATCAAAGAAATTCCCAGAACATGGATAAACAGATTCTCAAACTTCACAATCCAATCCTTACACATAAGCCCAAGAAAAACTCAACAAAGATAAAACTTAACAAAAAAGAGACATCTTGAATTAATGTACTAAAACCAGAATTCTTCAAAAGAACAAAGCTTTCAACAAATTCAAACAATTCAAACAGAACTAAAAATCTGGGACAAGCCCATTAATTGTTACCAAGAAAATTAAACTGAAACTAGAGCATAAAAATTTACCAGCACAAGTCATGTAAGAGATGGCGGCGTAAGCTCCGCGTTTAGTCATGGCGGATCCTTTGAAGAGCTTCTCCTCCACTCCCGGCGGAGGGTCGGCCGACGCCATTGGTAGAATCGAAGTGCTCTTAGCCATCAATTTTGTCTATTTGCTCTGTTTAATTTCGATTCTTGAATCAGTAACGAGTCGTGTAGATTTTTGTATTCGGAGACTTCAAACTTTCCCTTTTTATGTTGAATATTTTTTTCAACACGCTCATAATGTAAGTAATAATAATTCTTCGTTTCTCAATGAATCAAAATTAATACAATAATTTTTTTTTATCGTTTATTTAAAGTCTGCACAATAATTTTGTGGTTAGTATCTTGGTCAAAATTAATACTACTTTAAAAAAAAAGAGCAAAATTAATACTATAGTTTAGTTTAATACATTCGAAATTTTGCAGTGATCTTGTTTAGTTATTTTCGTATGAGCAACCACAATTATTGTGTAGACTTTAAAGAAACGATAAAAAAATTATTGTGTTAGACCTTTTAAGTCCTTAAATATAGAGTTATATTTGATTAAATTGATATTATATTTGTTTGTCCTTCAAATTCATTAAAAGATATTAAAATTTTATATTATACTTTAAATTATTTTTCTATTATTAAATCTTATTTTAAACTATTTATGTCTTAGTAAATTTTTTAATTAAATTTGTGTCGTAATCGCGTTGGGTCAATTTCGTTTTCATGTCGTTTCAATTTTCGGGTTGCATTCGTGTTCGGGTTAAACATATCTTTAATCGGTCGGGTTCGAGTGGGGTCTTAAGAGATCAGGTCCTTATCAGATCAACCCGAACCCAATTGTCACCACCCCTACTTCAAATACACAACCTTTCAATTTGTTTAAATACATGACAAGACAACTCGACACAAACCGACAACAAATTAATGGGTTTGAGTCAAGTTTTATTTAGTTCAGGTCGTAATCGAGCTGAAACTCTCATGTCGGGTTCGGTTTGCCCAATAAGGTATTAAATTTTAGACATTACCACATTTATTTAATATATGTCAATCTTTTAAATTGATGTCATATTTATTTTTTCTTCCAAGTCATCAAAAGGTATAATATTTTTAATTTTATTTTATTTTTTCTCTCATGGTAATTTTTTTTCTTATTAAATTTTTTAAATTGAATTCGGGTCATTATCAATTTATCATATCACGTCAATTTGATTATAATCGTCCCAATTTTGTGTTTGTGTCGGGTTCATGTTGTGTCCAAATCTAGTCATTTGGGGTTAGGTTCATCTTCGAATTGAGCGTTTCCTTAACAAGTCGGGTGCGTGTTGGACCTTAACATATCAGGTCGTTATCATTTGAACTCGACCCAACCTGGCCCGATTGCCACCCCTAATCGTCTCTCCGATTACTTTTAATGTGTGACATCCTTGTCGCTTCATAAATTTCATGCCAGCATAGCTTTTCGAGAGTATTTCTCGTAGTTGAGCTCGATCTTGAACATGTTCAAGAAGAAGCCTCTTACAATGATAGTCAATGAAGCCGTGAAGATGGCATTTTGAATGAAAATCTTAAACACTAGATATGAAATCTCATAATTTTATTCACACGGGAAACAACTCTCCCTCTACTAAAACATCTTTAACATTAGGCACAAGACTAATTCTGAACAAATAAATCCTTGTGAAATAAATACATTGCCAACTTCAATTAGATAAGAACTAAATTTTTTCGTAAAAACATTGTCTAAGGATGACAACCTTTTCCATACTCAAATCCAAGATCAAAGACAGGAAATGCATAAACAAAAAATCAAAAGTATCTCCTCTTAAAAAAGATGGAATCAAGCCAAGGCACAAATATGTGTATTGACATGAAACATGAAAATTCAAAAGCCAAGAAACAGAGTAAGACTATAAAAGTAAATTAGCAAAGTACCTATTAAAGTCCACAAAGCTTCAACAAGGCAGCAAAGTTCACGACATCCTTATGCTTAATGTTTAATCTCCGTTTTACCCCTGCAAGAACTTCAAAGTCATCCTTATACCGTTATACGTATAATGCAGCAAGACGAGGCCCAATTTTGATCATATTCTTCCGACTCTCCAAAGCTCCCAAAATGTGCAGACATGGCTTATGCCTCTTCTTAATACTGCTTGCAAGTGATAATGCCGAACTTCCCAGCAGATAGAACTAGGATGACGACAAAGAATGATGTGGATTCGAAAATAGGTACACTGCACCTCTGCAAGAATTAGCAGTTAGTTACCATGAGGCTCACTTTACAACTTCATGCTTTGATGTAATTGCCGCCAGCAACTTGTTCATTTCCACCACGCCGCCCTCCCCAATTCCGAAAACACCTGCACCCTTCCCAAACCCAGCCAAATCCCCCAAATCAAGAATATATACCAATGAGTTTACACATAAAAACCAGTTTAAAAAAAAATTGATCACTCAGGCAACATTCAATTAAGAAAAAGAATTTAGTGGTTAGAAACTCACACTTTTATCTCCAATTAAGCACACACACACACACACAAACTCTTATTCAATCAAGAACATGGAGATGGAAGTACAGAAAGTAACTAAAGTGTGAATTGAGCTCGATCAGTAATGCACCTACATTACTACCATTGTATTGATAAAATGAAGTACGAGATTTAGTCATAACTTTACTTCTGTTAGCTTCAGATGCAAAAAACAACATCTATGGTTCCCTATATAATTCAATCATGCCATGTCCCACATGCTCAGGTCCAAAACTCCTAAATTTCTTCGGGTTTGGCTGAATCTTAGAGTTTGGTCATATTACTATAGCTTCTGCCAATTACGTAGCTTATCCACTTGATTGAATCAACAACATACACATCCTGACCGATTATGGCAAAAAAACCATCTGTTTCTTGACTCTCTTTCCCTATTTTTAGAATAAGCGGAGGAATGAACTAAATGGAGCTAGTGATCATATGCTCTATCTTGTGACTGTATATGTATCATTTGACAAAGGAAATTATGTTTATGCACGAAAACAAGAGGAAGTTCAGATAAAAATAAATCCAAATTTGATGGTCTGGGATAAGAACATCATCTCTTTATCATTAAACAAGACCATTAACTTCTAAACTCATAGAACACAATAATCAGAAAACAAAATAATTTAGATTGGGTTCACAAGAATAAACAATCCATTTCTTGAATTTCTACCAATAACAAGTAGCTGATCTTAGTGCAGTGCATTAACAAAATGCTTAAGATTTCATCCCAACTTTAGGATGCAAATAACGCTACACAAATCTCTGAAAAACGCAGCATCAGATAAATGGCCAATTTTCAATCAGGTTCCTAAATTTGAGAATTCTCAGACGCGGCTCATACCTCTTCTCGAAGCTGAACATGAGTGATAATGGATAGTGTACAATGCTCGTGATATCGCCATTGCTTGAAAAGTGATATTACAAAAATTAAGGGAGGCATTTTTTCTTCAATTCAATGATGTAAATCAAAACAAGAAGGATCCTCTATCCAACAACCTAGACTCCACATAAATGATAAAACATCTTTATCACTAAGCAAGACTACTTACTTCTTAACACATAACTCCTTGTGATCTAAACACGTAGCCAACTTCAATTAGATAATGACTAATAAAATTCTTATAAACTTGTCTAAGGATGACAATCTTTTCCATGCTCAAATCCAAGATCAAAGATAAGAAATGCATAAACAAAGAATTAAATGTATCTCCTCTTTAAAAAGATGGAATCAAGCCAAGGCACAAAAATGTGTATGTACATGAAACATGAATATTTCAAAGCCAAGAAACAGAGTATAGATTATAATGTAATTAGCAATACCTATTAAAGTCCAGAAAGCGTTAACTAGGCAGCAAAGTTCATTAAATCCTTTATATCCCTGCAATGCAACAACTTCAAGCTCATCCTATATACATACATTGCAGCATGACGAGGCCATTTTTTGATCATATTCTTCCGAACTTCCAAAGCTCCCAATAGTTGCAGGCTTATAGTTCTTCTGAAAGCTGCTTGCAAGTGATAATGCTGAACTTCACACGAGATAGAACTAGGATGAAGTGAACACAACGAATGATGTGGATTCGATCAATAGGTAAACTGCAGCTCTGCAAGAATTCAACATTGGCAATAATGGTTTACTCCAAATTCACAGTTAGTTAGAATGGGGCACTCTTTATAACCTGTAGCCACTTCATCACTGTATTCTAACAACATACGCAGAAAAATGTAATGAAGGAATTATCCATAGTTAGGCCACATCTCTTTAAGAATCCGAGTTTTGGTTCCATGGATAAAATGACAGATTAAAGACATGAGCACGACTACGAATATGAAAGAAGTACAGCATATCATAAAATTTGATTATAAGAGTGAAAGAGAACATGAATCTTTTACATTCCTTCATGTCAACAAGATAGAAAGAATGTCTTGATTTTGATACTAGTGCTTAAACCAAATGTTCAATCTTTCATCTCCTTCATGTCAACATCAATAGCTTCATTCATATACGGGCGGGCAAATTTCTCCGAAAACATAGCAACTGAAGAAGTGGAAAGCACATGCCAGAAAAATGACAGAAATTTTTGAAAAACGACCGTATGGCTTGAAGCAAGCTCCGAAGCAGAAGCAGCGGTACAAGAAGTTTGACAATTTCATGTTGGAGATTGGTTATATGAGATGCTATGCAGACCATTGTTGCTACTTTAAGAGGTTCGAGTCGTTCGACACAAACTATCTTATTCTTTTGTTATATGCTAACGATATGTTGATCGTATGAGCAAATGCAAAAGAGATGGATAAGTTGAAGAGGCAATTGTCCGAATGATTGTCCATGAAGGATATTGAGATAAATAGTAATGAAGGGATTTAAGGGTGCCACATAGGATTTTTTAAAAGAAGAGTCGTTTTTGTTTATATAATAATATATGAATCATCATTTTAATCAATTCGATAAATCGTTAAAAAACAAATATAAGATTGAAAAATCGCTATAACAATTAACAAATTATTCTACTGCTTAGCAAAGAACGAAAGTTTCAATTTTTTTATTCATATCATGAAAAAAAAATCAATCTTAAAATCATTTTTTAACATATATGCTGCATTAAAAGAATCATTTTTTTAAGTAAAAATTCCCACGTCAAACTACATCAAATTCGAGGGTCCTAGTGTCCTACCCAATTTTTGGGTGCATGATGAAAATGATGTCATCAAAACTACTCAACAACTCATGACCAATAATTTCAAAAATGTTCCACAAAGAGATTTGAAGATAAAGTGAATTTACATCTTAGGATAAAGCTACATCTACCACCAAACTATAGATCGAATTCTATTATAAAACACGAGTTTATGAAAAAAGTATTCAAACATACTGTACATCAACAAGAGAGGTCACTCTAGCCCGAACATGAGGAGTTAATGGAATGACTGAGAAAAAAAAAAGAATAGCTAGCCAAAAAGAAAGTATAATTTCGAAATGAATTCAAACTTTTCGAACTAGACTAGTGGGAATGACAGTGTGTCACAAGACGTTGATGCAAGTTACGTTAAATAAGAGCGTAGTCAACTTTCCGTGACCACACCTTTGCCTACACTAGTGTTGAGACAATACAATCACACTCACGGGTGCTTATAGTGGTACTCTAAGAGCAATATTCATTAATGCAGAGAGCACGTACATTAAAACAATAGTAAGCAACGATTTACAATGCGTTGGTGCAGGGAGGGGTTTCTCTAAGAAACAACACTCAATCAATGATCATCAAGTTGTCTCTTCCCCTTATAATAGTCCTTTAAAGAAAGACTAGTAACCCTAATACACCTTAAAAAGCTGAGGAAACACAATAAATGATCATGCAAGGCCAGAACGTGGCTGGGGCATTCAATTTTGATCATAATGTCATCCCCCTATTTGATTTGGTTGTTGGTAGCTCGATCTCAGTCAATTTCCTAAATCATCCATTGCTCGGATGAGACAATCAGTCCAATTAGAAAACTTAGCATCAGCGTTTCAGGACTAGGCCACTTCTTAATCAGATTCTTACCTTCCAACATTCCTAATATCTGCAATCGCAACTTATACAACACTTTAGACGTGTGCAAGTGACACAGCTATGTTCAAACATTCGTAATATATATCTAAAGTCTAGAAGACTCATAGATAGCTTTGCTTCGTAAAAGTAACCTCAAGCTATGTTCAAACATTCCTAATATATATCTTCAGTCCCTACTCATAGATAGCAAGTGAGCTTTAACTATCATACAACTTAGCTAAGAAAAGTAAATGGCTTAGGCTGTAAATCATGACAAGAAAAAGGAAATTATCAAACTAGATATTACTTGGGAATGGAGAAAATGTTGAATACTAACATATTTTTAAGTCAAACAAAAGATTCAGAGTCGAATGGCGAGCACATATTGAATCAGACTAGCCATCAAAATGCTTCAAAATGGTCAGAATAACATTAGGCAGACATGATAAAACGAAATATAACAATGTCTGAGAAACCCCTAATCTCAAAAAACTTACAACTTGAGTTTGAATACAGGAAGTTGCATTCATCTCCTCGTAACTTGAAGCTTGCGATGACTTGGATGTGCTCCATAGGTACACCACAGCTCTTCAAGAATTCATTTTTTCATTTCAACATCACTAACTTCATCTGAATACGGGCGGACAAATCTATCGGAAAACTTAGCATCAGAGATACAGGAAACCACACTAAGAGGAGGCCAATTTTCAATGAGCTTCCTACCTTCAAGATTTCTTAAAATTCTCAACCGCGGCTCATACCTCTTCTTGAAGCTGAACATGAGTGATAACGGATAGTGTACAATGCTTGAGATATTAAACTTCCCAGTCGCAACCAAACCGTCTGTTATCTTCTTCATCTTCTCAACTGATCCCAAAAACACTCGAGGCTCCTTCCTAAACATATTTAGAATGTCATTCTCCGAGTACCCCATATCTCGTAAAGCTTGCATCCTGAGCTCCCACACCTCGTTGCTCATTGAAGCAATAGTTGGAATAGCATAAAGGAAAGCTTTGGAAGATGTAGTCAGCCCCATTTCTTTAGCCTTCTCCGCAGAGGCTCTTATGACTTCTGCCCTGAGACCGAATGTACCTGGATAACTACTGAGAATGATACGAATTCGATCCATAGAAACGCCAATGCTCTTTAAAAATTCCACATTAGCCACAACAGTTCTTTCCACATTCGCGGTCAGTAACCGCGGCGAGTTCCTCACAACACTGATAAATGCAGTTTGGGATCCCAACAACTCCTTAAGCACGGAAAATGAAGGAATAATGTTTTTTACCAAACTCAAGTCCAGAATTCCCGGGCAATTTGAGATAATCTTGGAAATATCGCCGGAAGAAAAGCCCTCGTCTTGGAAACTCTTGATTTTGGGTTGAATGTTGTCTGCAACACTGCTACAGAGACAATGAGGCCTATGTTTCGGGATTTTCTGCAACTGGGCATGCGAAAATCCACAGGATTTGAAGAATGTGAGCACCGAATCAACGGTTTCTGGGTACTTGACGTGGCTCAATTGAGAGGCAATCCGAGAAGCAAAATCACTAGGGAAATCATGTTTATGCACCAAAATGTCGTAAACAGTAGGATTGGCATTGATATCGGGATGGGTCTGAGTAGAAAAGAAATGGAGCGAAATAGAGAGAGAAGCAGGGGATATGGAGAAACCAACATTCTTATTCTTATTTGAAGCATGCTTGAAAATGAAAAAGCTCAGATCTTTGAGAATGGATGCAGCCATAGTTGAAGAAAACAAGCAATCAAATGAGATGGGTTTAGGAAAACTAACAATCTTGCCTTCGGAATCGAAGAAGCTAATGCCGCAGCAAAGAAGAATCAGATCCGGTAGGGTTTAGCGGAGAAAGATTGGGGTATAGAATAGTTGCCTTTTAACCCCTACATTTTGTAGAATTTGCAAAATACATCCAATCAATATTTTCATTTCTATAACTTGGCCTGTATAGATTTTATTGTAATTTTATTTTTTAAAAGTCAGTCTCTGGTGCAACCGGTCTCACAAATGTGAGACCAGCGCGTGGCGCGTGCACGCACGGCGGTGTGTTGTGCATGCGCCCTATTTTTTTTTTTTTTTTGCAATATGTTCATATGCACACCACCATATATTCATATGCACACTACTTAATGTTCATATGCACACTAAATAGTATCCATATGCACCAACTTTTTCTAGTTGTTTTTTTTGCAATATATCCATATGCACACCACCATATATTTAATGCACACCACTTAAGGTTCATATGCACACCGAAGAGTATCCATATGCACCAACTTTTTCTAATTTTTTTTTTATTTATAGTATTTTTTTTATTCCGATGGAGCTTTCGGCTCCGATTTTACGGCTCCGCCTTCGCTCCGATTATAAATATAAGGATAATCGTCGGACAATAATTTGGACTTTTACAGCTCGCTCTTAGCCCTTCGGCTCCCCTCGCTCAAATATTGACCAAAGAAGAAGCGACAAACAAAACAACGAAGAGGCAAACAAAAAAAAAGGAGTGCAAAATAAATTTGAAATTTTAAAAAACAAAAATAGAATATTGGTTGTGCATATGAAAATACAACATTGTGCTTATGAACATAAAGTGTAGTTCATATGAATATATGGTGATGTGCATATGGACTTATTGGCAGAAAAAAAAAATTCGAAAAAAAAATTTAAAAGTCAATGCGTTGACCGGGTCAACCCGGTCTTATATGAGACGGTTTGCATACAAGAATTTGCCATTTTTTAATTAGTTAAAATTTGATTAAATTAATTATGGCGCGCACCAGAGTAGTTTATAATCTTTTTACTTATTAAATATTCACTCCGTCTCGTTCAATATGATCTGTTTTCCTTTTTGGTTCGTCTCATTTAATACAAACTTTTGTGGAAAGAATTAGAACTTATTTTATGGTAAAAAAATATTTTACTAGCACTTTATTAACTAAAAATATACTTTATTAACACTTTATTATAGTAACTAATTTTCTTTTACTTAATCTTAGTGTCAAAAGGAACTAAGTAGTGTGTATTTATTAACTCAATTTATAAAAAAATAAAAATACAATAAAAATGATACTATAAAAAAATGATACTATAAACTTAAATTTTAGCATACTCTTTTAAAATTAAAAGAAAATGGGGGTAGATTTTATTCCCTCATGTTTTTTTTGAATTTTCAAAATATCTCCAAATCAATTTTCATTTTCTTATAACACAATAAAATTAACTAGTATTGTACCAATGCATCGCGTGGACTTAATAAATTCTTTTGTAGAAATATTATAATAAAAAATAGTAATATATAAAGTGAAAAATGGCAGAAAATTTTGGATTCGTAACATTTACTTCTTCGTTCACTTTTGTATGAACACTAATTCGTAAATGGGCACTCTAATTTATATTTTAACTAGTTAGGGCATAAAATTATAATTGTCATTTTTCTTGAAAATAATCACTCCCTTTTCCCCTTATTTTTGGTATGTATTCATTTTTGGGTTGTCCCGTTATTTTTGTCATATTTTATTATTAGGCTAAATTATGCATTGTTTAGGGCCTAATTAAAATTGCTAATATGACCCTATTATGCACACTCCCACTTAATTTTACTATTTGTATCAACTTTATTTCACTATTTCAATTTTCAACAGTAAAACTCACTATGTGTACCCACTTTATTTCTGTATTTCATTATTTCAACATTTAAACCCACTTTATTTCACTATTTGTAACTTATTATGTATAATTAAAAAACTATACTAAATATACATTCTATCTCTAATTATTTTCTCCTTTATACATGTGCCCAAAAGAAACAAGATAAGAATAACGGAACGACTTTCAAAAAAAATATATTCCTTAACCCGATCATTCGTGAGTGAACCGGTTAATCCAACTATAACATTGCAGAGTGGCTAGTTTTTATAAATTACTCCATCCGTCCACGAAAAAGATGTCTATTTTGCCATTTTCGCCTGTCCACGAAAAAGATGTCTGTTTCATTTTGATCAATTTTTTTCTAACATTTACCCTCCACTTTATCACTTATTCACTCATTTGTCATTGTTGACCCACACAATTACTTTAGTTAATTCTCACTCAACTCAAGTGAGACCTTTATTCCACTCACTCCACACACAAACCATTATTTAAACCCTTTAAAAGCAATTTAAAACTCCATAGTAAGTGGGACCCTTACTCTACTCACACACACTCCAACATTTTATTAAATCATGTTTCAATCCTTAAATAGGCGTCTTATTCGTGGATGGATGAGCATTAAAATGTGGATAGTATATTGGTCACTAAGCAAAATTAAGTACTACTATATTTAGTTTAATACCTTCGAAATTTTGCAGTGATCTTGGTTAGTTATTATTTTCGTACGAGCAACCAAAATTATTGTGTAGACTTTAAATAAACGATAAAAAATTATTGTATTAGACCTTTTAAGTCCTTAAAATTTTACAAGGTAGCATGTTACGTTGGGCCCGCCCAAAATGTAAATATTATAGTGGGCTGAATTAATTCTCCAATGGTAAAAGTTCCATTAGTTGGCCAATAATTTTTTTTAGCATAATAAAATTAACAATCTTGCCTCCTTTTTTAGTGTCTATCTTTTTTTTTTTGATGTCTTTTATCATTAATTCAATTTTCTCTGTTTTGGGTCTATTTTTTCTTTACAACATACATGCAGTGATTATGATGCATTAATTAAATTCTTATTTGCTCTCTCATCTTGAATGAAGTAAGATTGTGTGTTGTTATTTGCTCTCTCATTCTTATTTGCTCTCTCATCTTGAATGAAGTAAGATTAGTGTGGTAATTTAGATGATTCCTCGCCCTGTTCTTATTCTATGTAGATTTTATCTTTTTTTTTGACCTTTTTCTCTTTTCCAATTGACTTTAATTATGACCTGTTTTTGCCATATATGAACTTATCATTTCTCGACACGATGTCTTCATAAATCTAGATTATCGAGCTTTTTGTTTATGAGCAATGATTAAACTATTTGTTCATGTTCTAACATAAGTTCTCTGTTATGATGCACAGATTTTTCTAAAAATATCATATTGTCATATCGGATTCTCGTTAGAGTGCGTTTCTTGTTGGATTTCTGTAAGATTCTCACCCTATTCGTCATGTGACGTGTCCTTCTAAAATAAAAATAAAGATTATTCGGATTCACGAATCTCATAGGTGAAGGGGCTGTAAAAGTTGACTTTGAGAACTTTATTTGAATGATAACTTATGTATTGGACCAATGATACGTTGAATTTTTATTATGTTGTTTAATTAAATTAGATAATTGAAAATGTTTAAGTTGTGGGTGAGTAAAAATGTGAATTTCATACATAAATACATTTAAGTTAGGCTAAATTGCAAAAAAAACTTCATCTTTTATCAAATTCTCGTTTAAAACCTCACTTTTTAATTTTTGTAAAAAAATTCCTCACCTTTCATTCTTTCTCAATTGCATCCCTGCGATCGTTTTTCCCAATATTGTTGCTGATGTGGAAGGCAGTAAATCTTACATGGTAAATCGGCGGCAAAAATGAAACGACGCGGTTTTAGTAAGGCCAAAACGTCGTCGTTTTGTTGCAAGCAAACACTTATATTTAGGGTCTAGACATCGTACAAATCGAAGTTCAATTTTTGGGGTTTTCTCCTCTTTCCCTCTTTCCCTCTTCACGCCTTTGTATATTTCAAGTTTCAATCGTTCATGGCTTCTTCGTCTTCGCACACGGGCTCAATGAATACATCGAATTCTGAACCTTAGAGGTTTTGCAAATGTTGAAATCGTGCGTAATGAATCCCTCGAACTCTATGGATAACTTGGAGATGAAGAACAATGTCTAGATCCTAAATATAAGTGTTTGTTTGCAGCAAAACGCCGACGTTTTGATCTTACTTAAACTACGTCGTTTCATTCTTGTCGCTTATTTGCCATATAAGATTTACCGCCTTCCACATCAATAAAAAAATTGGGGAAAACGACCGGAGGGATGCTATTGAAAAAGAATGAAAGGTGAGGAATTTTTTTGCAAAAATTAAAAATGGGGGATTTAAACGAGAATTTGATAAAAAGTTTCTTTTTTTTTTTTTTTTTTTTGCATTTAGCCTTTAAGTTATGAAAATTTAAATTTATATATAATATATAATTAATTAAATAGTAACAAAATAGATGTATATCATTCGAGCTCAAGTGTAGATTACAGCTATGCAAGGCGTCTTTCGTAGATTTAAGGACACTAATTAATTATTTCTTTTCTCCACTATAAATCCTGTTTTGATTCCTGTTTTAACAGTTGCAGGCGATGTAACACAGTTGCAGGAGTATGATTTTGGACCCGTTTTCAAAAAAAATTGGTGTGGCTGGGGTCTCTCTTCTGGTTCTGCCATTGCTCATGTCCTTTCACAGTAAGTTTGTTTTATTTCATACATAGTATCTATAAAACAACAACTATGTCGGAAGCCTCCATCATGCGTGCAATGCAATGCTGTAGGCATTGGATCTACTTACACCTCATCACTTCACTTTTGAGGCATTTAAAAAATTAATGTTTTATTCAAAATTTATATTATTATTATTCAAACCATTGGTTAACTTATTACCTCAAGTTAGATTTTTAGTCAAAACTCATGTTTGATCAATTTTGAGTGGTCCCAACTCGCCGATGCATGGCCAACTCGGAAACTCTATGGCCATCGACGTCGACGCTGCCGGAATATGGTCGGATATGAATGTATTATT
Organism: Schizonepeta tenuifolia; assembly: GCA_029490685.1. Lineage (NCBI taxonomy): Eukaryota > Viridiplantae > Streptophyta > Magnoliopsida > Lamiales > Lamiaceae > Schizonepeta > Schizonepeta tenuifolia. Next base: position 14,096 of record JANLIY010000288.1, on the reverse strand, counting down.
ATGGCGATGAAGAATCTGGTATATTGGTGTTCGTTAATATCTATTTTTCTTGATGGCGAAATTTTTTTTTGTTTGTAACGAATGTTTCGAAATAAAGTCTCCTCCATAATTTTTTTTTCAGAAATTTGGAATGCTTTTATTTTCTTCTCCAGCTCATTGTGATTGTGTAAGCTAAGAAAATTTCAAAAGCTGATTTGTTGAACGCCTTCGAACGCATCTCTTGGCACCGAGCTTCATCTGGAATGGGCTTCTAAGGATTAATAGTTTTTGGTTTAATTCATATCAGCTACATTGCATCGCATTAGAGCTTGGGTTCGTTTGGAATAGGATTGCGTAGGGCGTTTGATATCGAAATATATAGTGAAGAGGATTGACTGGTGAAGATGATTGTGTGGGGTGGTAGGGATTTGCGCTGGAGCTTCTGATTTTTTGATAGAAAGTAAGTCTCACTTCTTTCTTCTTCATTTTTGGGCATCTTGGATTTTTGGGTAAAGTATGTTTTCGTAATAAGTTGATTGCATTTGTTCTCAGGAATGATGAATCCCTGTTTTCGTCTTGTTTGTGAACTGATTTTTGTTTTTTTTTTTTTTTGGTAAGTTGCAGGTTGATTGATTTTTTGTGAATTGAAGTGGCAGCCTCGTGGATGGAGTAGCAGGTACGGGTAAGTATGATCTCTGCTTCATTGTATGAAATGTCTTTAATAGCTCGTGTTGTTTGGCATAACGGTTGGAAGTTTTTATTTGATTATGTGAATTTATTGAGTGTTGTTGTAGGTTTGAAGAATTTATTTTATTTGTAAGATTACGTTAATTGATTTAGTGGCATTGTATTATGAATTCATGATTTTATGTCAATTGAATTGACTGAGTTCATTTAGCATTTTGAAGTTAATGAAGTCAGTCTTAGGGGCAATGTAGTTTGACGTGTTAATGAGATTATGTCAATTGAATTGAATGAGTTGATTTAGCAGTTTGCATTCTTGTGATTTCATGATGTGAAGATGTTATTTATTTACTTAATTTCTATCTACTTGACAGATTTGCATAGCGAAGTTGATTTGAATGTGGCTTTGGGTTTAGCAGTCGCCCCTCCTCAATTTAATTATGCTGAATTTGAGTCAAATGCAGAGCGGCAGTGTGTCGATGAGAGTGATTCAGATGTAGGGGGGAATGAGTCTGATGTTGTTATTGTGGGAATTATTGAGAAGGGTACTGTAAGTGTAGCAAGTTCTTGTAAGGTAGTGATTGAGGATGAATTTCCATTTCCGGATCCCAAAACTGAAAAATGTGATGTTGATGATAGAGAACCTGCTCATGATAAGGATGTTCCATCCCCGAAGGATTCCAAGAAAAATGAAGAATGTGATGTTGATGGTAAGGAAGTTCCATTGAAAGATTTAGAAAAGAAAGATGTTGATGAAGTTCTGTTGAAAGATTTAGAGAAGGAAGGTGTTGATAAGAAGGATGCAAAGGATGGTGATAAGAAGATGAAGACACCGAAATCAGAAGTTGATGGAGTTTTTACTGATCGAAGGAGTGCCGCTTTAATTTCCTTTGAACTTGAGGAGAAACTAAAGCTCGGTACAGAATTTCCTGATTTGGAGAAGGTATATTTGTTATTCTGCGAGTACGCCCGCTACAAAGGATTCAGTGTCCGTAAAGGAGTGCAACGCTATTTCGGTAAGACCACTACTATTAGGTGGAAGGAGTTCATTTGTTCATGTACGGGCCTGCCTAATTACCGAAGTTCAAAACGCAAGGTAGATCTTTATAAGAAGCTCGTTATCCGATCTGACTGTAAAGCCCGGCTAATCGTTTCAAGGCTTGACATGGGTTCATTTGTGGTGTCTTCTTTTGAGAAGGACCACAATCATGGCCTTGTAGAGCCTGATCAGACATTTCTCTTAAGATCTAGTCGCCACATGAATTATGTAAAGAAATCTGTATTGGAAGCTCTAAACTCTGCCGGTATTGGTGTTTCGTCTGCTTTCAAATTTATGGCCAAAGAAAGTGGAGGGTTGCAGAATGTTGGGTTCACAAAAGAAGATGCATATCGTCACATGGAGCGAGTTAGAATGGAAACCAAAGTAGAGGATGGAGATGCAAGGCTGCTCTTAGAATACTTCAGTAATAAATCACTTGAAGACCCCTTCTTCTTTTCTAAGTATCAATTGGATGACGATGGCCGTCTCATGAACATTTTTTTTAGAGACAATAGATGCGCTGTGGACTATGATGCATTCGGCGACGTCTTGTCTGTCGACACCACATACGCTGTGGCCGTTTCATGAACATTTTTTTTAGAGACAATAGATGCGCTGTGGATTATTGAGTTGAAGTAGATGAAAACAAATCTGTATCCAATACCCCTAGAGTTGAAATCTGTTTTAAACTCCTATCAACTCTGTATCCAATACACCCCCTTTAGTGTTTAAGTAGAATTATCATGAAGAAGTAACAATAGACATATTAATAAAGAGTTCACAACCTCGCCATGATGCCATTGGGCATGTTTACCAATAGCCATAGTAATAGCCATTTCATAACTTCGCCCACCATGGCGAAGTTATAAAGAAGATGACACTACAATGGTCACTCCTCTTTTCTCAACTTACATGCTTCATGAATCATCATGTCTGATTATCATTCGTATTCTATAGTATAAGCATTCCCAATACAACGAACAATAGTGGATTCTCGAGATGTTCTATTACAATAATGATCATAGAAGTCTTGCTTTACTAGAGTTTGTGATAGAATCATCTACAAAAGCTTGAATTGCGTTGGATGTAATTGTGAAATATATAATTACCTTTATTTATACCTAAACTTCATATTCAATGCGTTGCCATAGTCAACGGTTATTCAATTGAGACTGGCCAATTTCTTATATTGCATTTGTTTTAGATGTTAATGGCCTTTGTCTAATAAAAGACCTATGACAATGGCAACTCAATATTATTGATAAACACCAATCCGTCACATTACAAGAGCAAAAGTTTTGCACGAAGAAATTTTGCTTAATTAACTTTCACCATACTATAGTCAATAATGCGGGGAGGGCTGAAATCCTTTCAAGCCGTAACAATACTTGTGAGAGGATTGTCTATACTATATTCAGTTTTGAATTCGCAATTATCATATAGAAGTAACAATAGTCAATTTAGTAGAGAGTTCACAACCTCGCCATGATGACATTGGACATATTTGACAATAGCCTTATCAATAGAGTGTTCACAACTTGGCCTACCATGGCGGTATCTAACAAAAGATGACATTACAATGGTCAGTAATGTTTATTCAAATTACATGCATGCTAAATCATCATCTTTGATTATCATTCGTATTCTATAATAAGCATTTCCAATACAACAAATAGTAGTGGATTCTCGAGATGTTCTATTACAATAATGAACAAAGAAGTCTTGCTTTACTGGAGTATGTCATAGTATCATCTCTGAAAGCACGTATTGCCTACGATGTAATTGTAAAATGTATAACTACCTTTATTTATACCTTAACTATATAAGAAATGATTAGCCATCGTCAACAGTAATTCAATTGGTAGTGGCCAATTTCGTGAATTTTTATTCGTTTAAATGTCAATGGCCTTCATCTAACAAAATACCTATTACATGGCAACTCAAGAATATTGAGTTGGCAAACAATCCTACATCATCACCGTGCCAAAAGTTTTTACACGGTGATATTGTGCCAAATTAACTTCGACTATCAAAAACCAAACAAATACGAAAATACAAAAGAATACGAGCATGCCATCTGCCGAGACAACAACATTTCACTTTTTAGCCATTATTTTCAATAATGTTTTTGTTCTAAAGCAATAAGGCCATGACTAAATTAGTCTCATAAATTTTATTGAAGAATTCATGTAATTTTTACATTGGGCTAAAACAAATAGTGGAATCTATGACATTGCCACTTACATATTACATATTACATAATGCTATTTTTTTTAATTAGTTATTAGTTTACATTTTTTGAAAAATAAATAAATTCAAAATCTAAACAAATATGAAAAAATAATAATTATATATAGCCACAATCATATTCGAATAAAATTATTTAAGAAAGAAATAATATTGATATATTTCATTTAATGATAATTTTTTAAATAAAGAAGATAATAAGAAAAAGACAGATTTTCATGAATAATACAAATACAAAATACAGATCCGACTACTGAGGGCGGAGCCAGCCATTCTACTCAGGGGGACCAAATTTTATTTTTTAATAATGTTTCCAAAATAAATACATTAAACACAATTAAAACCTCATTTAATTAAATAATATGTCAAAGAAACAAATCAAATATGATGCATCTACACATTAACCCTCTTCATTATTTCTATATACGGTTAATGAATGGAATAGTGATACAAATTAATAATCTTCAAAATGAAACAACCTTGCATGTTATAACAACTTCCACAATCGATTTAACAAGAACTCCAAATATGGAGTACTTTGAGATATAAATACATACAAAATACATGCCTCCAAATCACAGGTTCTACAAACAAGGTCCATTACAACACTACAGTATTTCATCATCGAATACAGCCTTTGACAAAAAATATGGAGTTCTTGTACACATGTACAAGACTCTACAAATTGGAGCTTCAACAAAAAATATGGACTTCGTCATCCAATTAAATCACCAGTTACACTAAACCCTACCTTGTCCCTCACACCCTCGAGTTGAATAACTCTGCACAGTAGTGGTCACGAGCACGGGCACCAAATGGCTCCGACGGCAAGTACGAGACCGGCCGCCCCGCCGCCAAGCAACTCGATGCATTTTAAGTGCATAAATTCCACAGTCGTGCCCCATTATCTTGCTGTGGGGGTGTCGGGGTTTTGTACGATGTCCCATGCCTCTTTCACAGGGCCATTGAAGTGGCTAAGGCCGGCTTCATGGTACAACCAAGGCAGCCTCGACGACATGACATCAAATTCCTTCTTCACAGCTACCCACCTTCTTGAGGTTTCGCACATAGAATCATAAACGACAATATGCTGTTCTGGAATGCAGAGATCAAAAGCAACGACAGTGATTTCGGAATAAACGAGCAATGCCGTAAACGTGATCAACCTCGCTCCACGGTTTGGCATACATCTCAGGACTCTTGCCATTTGGATATCTCAACAGAAAAGTCTTGCAGCTCGGTGTAAGGTCACGGACCTATACTGATAAAAATACCTGAAAAACAGAAAAATCATATTTACGAATTAGGGTATAACAAATGATCTTAATAATTAAACAAAATAAATTGGAACATTTTTCACCGCAAACCAATTTTCCACAACAGTCTCCACCGCGTAAGGAATAGGTCAGCTCGACGGTTTGCTTTGAAAAGGAGCAAGTTCAACAGGGCATCACAATTCTGCACAGTGGGCATGAATAATAATATTCGGGACAATCAAAAAACAAAACTAATGGAGCTATACATTAACAACACCAGTAATAATGTAATCCAAATACCTGAGTGGAAAGCCATTCAGTTTTGTTAGTCAATTTTTGAAAGAACCAAGGCCCCAACCTTCAACGGGCAATACGTACGCAGCTTCAATGAACTGGACAATTAGGGTTGTTAGAAACCCGAATTTTTCATGCAGATAAATATAAACTAAAGAAAATTACGTATTTATTCCATTCAATTATATATATACCTTCATACTGTGGATTTGCATACCAAGTTAGAAATGGTCTCAGAAAATCTGGTGGATATTCCCTCATTGGATCATACATGGTAGACACTACATCCCCTTTGGCCGTTGCAGCAAACCTGCTGGCCAACCATTCCCACCCCGCGTCGCTTCCGGATAACCTGTTTGTGTTGAGTGATGAAGACCACCTATCACTTCCGGCTGACACTGGGATTGGGTTCGACCTAGTAGTTCGCCTCTTTCCTATCTCTATATCTCTCACAACAACATCATCTCTTCCTTCTTAGAGGGTTCAATTTCAAAGGAACAAACATGTTCCTGGTTGCTTACTGTTTCGGCACCAACCTGCCAAAAACCCTTTACCCCTCACTGGAGTGTTCTTCACCTCCACGAAATTTTTCCAACTGCAATATTGTCAACTAAAGCATCAAGCTACTAAATCAATAACAATATCACATGCATCATCATCTTTAACCACCAAATCACCTTCCTTGTTATCACCTTCCTTCTTATAAGCCTCCTTGGTTCATTGCCATCCAAATGAGATTCCTTCTTATCACCACCTTGGTCGACTGCATCCAACTCACCTTCCTTCTTGTAAGCACCATCTTCCACTGCATCACCATCATCTTCAGCTCCATCACCATCCAATTGTTGGAAGAAAGCATCATCAAGATGATCGGTGCGAATGTTGGCAGTATGATCACCATTTATCTTAACCCTATAAGAAATTTTCCTCAAAATGGGTCACGGAATACTCATCATCATTAAACATATTTTCAAATTCAACATCAACACCTACCTCCGCACCTACCTCATCAGCTACATCATGAGCTACATCATCATCATGGACCATCAAAACCTGGCCATTATCATCAAGACAGGCCTCATTGAGACCATCACCACAGTCCTCTATCTCAATTATGGGAATGCTTCTCAATTTGTCTACAACCAACTCAGAAGGACATTCACCACAAACAACATTCTCTTCATCGACAAAATAATTAGGTGGAGTTGATGCTCTACGCATGCTCTCATTTCTACTAAATGCATTATAAACTCCAACACAATTCCATTTTTTCGTTCATATTACCCATGTTGGCACTGAGAGTAGCCAAATTCTGATTCATGTTGCTGCAACATTCCTCCAATTTCTCCATCCTTTCAAACAACATTTTCATAACTTGCTTCGCCTGCCAACAAAAAGCAATGGCTGAACACAGATTTCAACAAACATAACGATCCAATATAAACTTACAAAAGTAGAGAATAATTAGTATCACCTTAGCATCGGGAGTTGAAACTGATGGCAAGGATTGTTCAGAAACTCCACCATCTAATGGCATCTTAGCAGGACGCAAACCGGGACGACGCTTGGGCCTCGGGCTTCTGAGAACAATCACCACTATCTACATTAAGTTTCCTCTTGGCTGACTTTTTCTGTGGAGAAGCAGCATCTACCGGCTCCTGTTGATGCTCATGCTCATCCTCATCCTCATGCTCCAACAGAAATCCATCATCGAAATATTGCTCAACCCCAGCTAATCGAACTTGCTCTTCATTAGAGGTTGTGAGAGGATGCTGCAAGAAGCAAAGAGATAAATTGTTAGTCATGTTACTTTTGAAATAACAGTACATGAAAGGAAATAAAGAAAGCAATTGTTTAAACAGCCATTACCAAACTCTTAGCATCAGCAAGCAGATGCCTTTCAAATGCTTAAATGTCCTATGTCCGGGTGCCGTCTTCCATCTCAGAACGCGCGGATAAATATTCTCCCAACCCTCTAGAATTTCAGCACAATCCGCACCAACCGTAGGTAGTATTTCATAAATCCAGGATTGAAAAACAAATAGGAATCCAAATATCTCAATGTTGGGTTTCCCACCGACACCTCTCCTCACTAAACTTTTCATCCGATCGCAAGACTTCTCAAACTCGTGCACAAAGTACTTGTACGCATACAATCCCCAAGGAAACTTCCTTACTCTTTCCATATCATCACAGACATGCAAGTATTGAATATCGAGCTTCTTTGCCTCCGCATCACGAGGAAACAATACACCGTAGATAAACAAAACATGGGCAATCTTCAAGCAGGTCTCCCCACCCCCAGCACCATGCTCGCTGCTTTCCTTGGCAATTTCAAAAGCTTCTTTAATTTGACTCATTGTCAGTGTTTTAGTGGAGCCAAAAGATTCTACCCACAGAACTGAGGTCGTGGGACAGTCTTCAAAGGGACCAAACTTTAAGCCCGACATCAAATAGAAATCACGAGGACCGAAAACAAGCTCGGAGTTATTCAAATCAAACGCCAATAAACACTGCCCACCTTTCAATTCCTTCATTTGTTTCATAAAGTGATAGAATAACTGGCATTGGTAATTTTGGGGGGTATGCTGTAACTTAAGCAACTCACCAAATGGACCATCTCTAAACAGCGCCATATTTTCCTTATCTAGAGTTTCGCTAATCAACTTAATCACACTGTGAGAATGGCACCTTGCTGCCACAATTGCACCTATATATACCAATAAAAATTCAAATCAAGGACCAACAGTGTTACGATCAATATAAACTGCTTGCTTAATTGTAGACACCACACGGTGACCACACTACATTGAACACTGTTGCTAAAATTTCATAAAGAATATCTAAAAAAATTCTACATTTAATCCCAATAATCCCAATAATCCATCACCATAAACCGAAGACAGTAAAACACCTAAAAATATACGTATATAGAACTCCAAGCAATGTAACATAATAGATAATTCAGAGATGACTATCGAGAAAATATTCATGCCACTGATCACTTATTAAGACCACATGAAAATTACTTAGCTGCACAAAAGATAGAATAAGAAAGTGCAATTGAGTAAAATTCAATGTTGAATCAAAGTCTACATTAGCGTGCCTACATTATTACAAACATCTAACCTTTCCTCTTTTGAACTAAAATCCATCAAGTAAGCAACTTTTGCTTTTTCTGGTTCTAAAGCAAAAGAATATTAAAGTGCAAAACTACTAAAATCCATTGAATAAGTATATCTTAAAAAATTCCACCTTCAATCTCAATAAACCATCACCATAAACGAAGACTTCAAACCTAAAATAAGCACACACCTAAAAAATATACATATATATAACATCAAAATCCAAACTCACTTAAAATAAGAACTAACCCCAAGCCCTAGGAGCCTTCGGTGGAATCAAAATAAATGTCACACAGAATACAATCCCTAAGGTTCAAAGGCAACAAAATCATAAATTATAAATTACTACGAGCTCTAATACAGAAACTCACAAACTCACAATCTAAAATACAAAATCAAATTCCACATCGGTGGAATATTCACAGTAAAGAAAACGATTTTTGACCGGAATATCTCTTCCACCACCACCTTTCGTCGATTCTACAGAAATATTCACAAACTCATCTTCTCTATACCGAAAATCAAACCAAAAATAAAGAAAAGGGTAAATACCTTCCGACGCCATTTTTGACCGGAATATCTCTTCCACCACCACCTTTCGTCGATTCTACAAAAATACTCGTTCGAACAACGATTTTTTAGCCAACATGGAACCTGCTCGTCGATTCTTCAATTAATCGACGTCGCCGAAGTAACCATTTCTCGCCGCCGCTCTCTCTGTCCTATCGTTTTCTTTTTCGCAATAATAGGTAAAGTATTGCTTGAGTACAACCAATTAATGCTTGGGTACAAGAATTGAATAAAAGAAGAGAATAAAATAATGTATGCTTGAAAATTTATTTTTTTCTGTGGAAGCATTTATTTACTCATCTTTTTTTCCAGAAAATTACCTTAATAACTCTTGTTTCTCATATATTACGATTATCATCACAAAATTATGATTAGCAGAATATTATATTCTAAGATAATTACAATAAACAAATATTTTCTCTTTCAGAATTTTTTTCGTTATAAAAACTAACTTTTTATAATTTAAATCAGTAAATATTATAATATTGGAAAAAAAAATATTCTTAAACCAACAACAACAATATTTCTAAAGTACACACGCTACAAAATTACTACCAATTGTCCTAAAAATATAAATTGTTATAACAACTTCATCAGATGTTGATCACAAAATGCCATACATTATTGTGCCATACATTATTGATCACAAAATTAAAAAACGAAAATAAAAATTGTGCAAACATAAAAAAAAATTACCTTTACAAAAAGAGTGTGAGGGAAAAAGGAGTGAAATGCAAAAGTCAAAGTTTCAAAAGTGTCTTGGAGAAGGAGCCAACCATGGTTCCATATTTTATTAAAAATAAATCAAAAATCACATATTAAGTAATAAAATTAATTGGTAATTCAAATGAAAATGGAAAAGGCTTCACTCCATCTGGACCGTCCCAGCAGTGCGTGACACGCACATAGAAATTTGCCCAACTATGTCAATGTTCTAACTAATTTTTTCGAAACAAGAAAGTACTTTAGATACTAGCACATGCGTTGCACGTAATATTAGTTATATTTTCCATTTTCTGGAGATTATAATTTTTAAATATTGTCAAAGTAGTGTTTAATTACTGTTAAGATAATAAATTTATGAAAATATAAATAGTATTATATATAAATAGGAAAAAAATTAAAATTTATTGTTCTTAAAAAAAAAACAAGTCAAAAACTAAGGTATCGAATCTTTGTTCATTTATAATTTGTCTTGTTTGATTTTGATGACTGGAGTATGTGTCTTCTTCATTTGACATATTGAGATAACTTTGACCAACGACAATTGATCATTATCGTTTGGAATTTCAAAAAGACTTCAATCTTTTTAGTACAATAAGTCCACACACATACGAATACGGATATGAAATACGAACACGATACGATACAAAAATACGTTAATTTTTTTAAAAAAGATACGAATACGTTAAAAATACGTTTATAATTATTTATAATAATTTATATTTTAATAATAATCAGATTATTATAATGCTCATATAGACGTATTTATCTCAAAATAAACAAATAACTAGTTAATTAAAAGTCCAAATAACCAACTGTCTTAGTACAATAAGTCCACACATTTCAATTCAAAACATACTAGTAAGTCTATTATTATGAAACAAAGTCATTCAAATACAAAGCATAAAGCACAATCAAGTCATAAATTCCCCCTGCTCATCCTCACTCATCGGTACATCTCCATCCTCAGTGAATAAAATGCTCTCCAATTCGGGCTCATCAAGCGACAAATCAACAATCTCTAAATCTCCAATATCTTCAAGTGTACCAACCTTGTCGTCTCCAATATCCCACATCTTTTGAGTCTCCTTTGAAGTACTCATGTGTTTTTCTAGACAACAAATGGAGTTTGCTATGAATAAACACCAAATTTTCAGCACGTTTAGGTGTCATCTTATTTCTTCGCAATGAGTGGATGAATGAGTATGTGCTCCAATTCCTCTCAGCACATGACGAGGATGAAGGTTGGTTAAGAAGCTTCAATGCTAAAGCTTGAAGCTTAGGTGTACTTGTTCCATATATAACCCACCAACTCTTGGGATCCATGTCATAACGCTCCTCGATCGAGTCAGAATCAGCAAAACGTCCCGCCATGCTAGAAATGTCAGCAAACTCTTGTGTCACAATCCTTCTTTCTGTAAATGACCAACTACTAGGGTGTATGTAGTTTTCTTTTCCATCTTACAATAACGGCATCTCCAATGTATATTGCTGGTGCCTCCATCTGTGGAAATTATTGTTGGAACCGATTGAAGATCGACAAACTTCCATAATGGTTTACGACCATCTACATTTGCACTTGTAGATGATGGTGATGAAAATGAAAATGAAGTTGAGTTGGATGAACTAGCGGTGGCCATCGATTACACCTAATTTTGTTGAAAGAATTAGGATAATATTTAATTAAATTTTAAATAGTGAAAGATACATTCAATCCGTTCACCTCAAGCCTTATATGACATAATATGCAACAAGTAGCAAATGTATTATAAATATGTTCATAACATGGAAACAGAGCAACGACATCTATGATTTAACTTCTAACAACAAGCATGTGATAAACTATTACAAATTTACAATCAAAATTAATACTATGAAATTGAAAGTAAACTAATTCAGCCATGATTAAGAAACCCACTGCCTCAACCCCCTAAACTATTTATTCAGCCGACCGCCTCCTTAGACATTCTCGATTTCAGATTTGTATAGCATAAATCAAAATTAATTTATAATCACTAATTCATTCTTCAATTGAAAATCGAGACACCAAACCTTTTTTTTTTAAGAAAAAATCGCGACTGAAGAATAAAAGTTTTAAATCGAACCTGATGGTTGTTTGTTGGGAACGATGGCGTCGGTCTGAACGGTGACGCCGTGTTGGTGTCAAATAATTTGAGGGTGCAGAGGAGCGATGGATGTAAGTAGAGTAGAGGTGTATTTTGCTATATTCAGAAATGAAAATTTTGCAAGTTCATGACCTATGAGCTGTCAAAACGGGTCTGAAAAAGCCCGGCTCGACAGGTCAGCCCGACCCCCTGATGTTTGGGCCGAACTGGGCTGCAATTATTAATGGCCTGAAAAAACCTGGGCTTGTTTGGCCCGGCCCAAGTGACCCGGCGGGCCAACCGGACCGCGAGCCTAAAAGCCGGATAGGCTTCGGGCCATTTTGGTCACTTCTGAATTTTCCATTAAAATTTAAAATTATAATTATAATCCAACTAAAACACCAAAACCCTACCCACTCTCTCCGGCCGCAATTGCCAATTGCCAAAGTCGTTTTTAGGTTTCTCACTCGTCACTCCACTCTCTCGTCTCTCCTCTCATCCTCCTGCCGTCGGTCGCCGTCTGACCGCCGCGGTCCCCATTTCCATTAAGATACGTATTTTGACTTTTAACAAAACATATTTTGACTATATTATTTTCGTATTTTTTTAAAGATAATAATAAAATAAATTAAATAATAAAATATGTTTTAATACATATTTCAACTATATTTTTTTTTATATTTGTATCAAATACGTTTTTGATGAATACGCACACCCTTTTGGGCATATTTATGTTTCACAGATTATACTACATAGCTAATCGCAAGAAGCATTAGACAGACACTAAAACAACAAAATATATATGCCTAGCAGATTAAAATTTACCAAATCAAAAGCAGATATATTCCAAATCATGATTAATGAACACGCCATACGGACTTGATTTTTAATACTACTTCATATCTTGAATCATTCAAAAATGTTGGGATTATTCCATATAATGGCTTTCATATTTTATCTATTGAAAAAATTAAACGAAAGTTTGTTGAGGATTGATCATATAACACTTCTTTACCATGCAGGTAAAATTATAAAAGTTTATAAACATACCTTATTCTTTTCTGGACATAATATCATCTACGGTTATGATTCTTGATAGCGTAGAAGTACTATCGAGATTTATGTTACGACCTGAAGACGTCTTGCCAATATTTTTCTTAATATTTTGATGCTAACATGCATGTTTCACCTCTAGGGAAAAGAAGTGGACATTGTAATGGGTCACAATATCCGTAGTAATGTTTTATTCTATGTCTTTCACGTAAGTGAGCATGAACTATAACATCTCTATGTAATGGTATATCATCATTATTCCCTTCAATCCATATAGTTGCAACTTCATTTGCTTGTGGAGAATTGTATACTCGTTGATCTAAGTTCACATTGTTTAAAATATAAAGATGAATATTATCCATTAAAGGATAGTCTTTCAATCTTCGAAATTTTTTTTGAATATGGATTGACTTCCAAAATTTTAATTATCTTCTTTATAACGCTTTTCGATATATTTTGATTTTGCATTATGCTTATTCTGTTCTCAACCTCACTTTGGGTATCAAAAAATATAGTTGGAAAAAATCCGAAGCTCTATCTTGTGTAATCAAACCTGGAAAATCATGATAAACCATTCAATGCGCTCGAAAAGAATATCTAGTCTTTCACATGCGAGTTCTCTATCCAATTAACACCAAACGACGTAAATGAGAATATGCTATTGTAGGAGTGTATATTTTTTTTCGGAAATTAATTGGTTCTTGCAATTGAGATATAAACAATTCAAACAATATCCATCACCCCACTTTACCTCACAAAAAATGAATTTATTTTTCTATTTTACAATATATATATATATATATATATATATAATCTAGAATATATTAAATTATATACAATTATAATACATATAACTAATAATGATAAAAGGGAGAAGTGCAAATATAGCCACCCCTGAAAAGAAAAGTGCTAATATAGCCACGTTTTTAAAAACGATCAAATATGGCCACGCATACACGACCAGCATACACGACCATGTATATTGGTCGTGTATGCTGGTCGTGTATGCTGATATGGTCGT
>JANLIY010000287.1:0-40802 GCA_029490685.1 Schizonepeta tenuifolia | reverse complement strand
GCCATTAAGGGCTGCTCAAATCCTGTAAGTCCACATATCATTAAATACTATGATAAACATTTTTATCTTATTTATTTTTCTTAAAAGCTGTAAAGATGCCAAGATTTCGGAAACTTTTTGGAGAAAATTTGTTTTCATTTCACTCACCATATCTAGAGTAGTTTGCAATGAGGTTGGATTTAATTGTGAAAATGTCAACGTATGTGATATCTGCATCTTGATATTGCCCCTGCAGCCTTTTGCAGAGAGCATGCAGTTGCAGGTTGAGAAGCTTTGAAGCTTGATTATGAGAAGTGACGCATCCAAGCTCATCTAGCTTCGATGCATCAGTGCCAAATTTGGCAATGTTTTGAGGTAAGCAACCTAGGGGGCCTGTGTTATGAATCCAGAAATTCTAGCCCCTTCACTATACAGTTTCTGCATGAATTGAATTTGAAGCATTTCATTAACCATTAAGCATCATGAAGTACGTGATAAACTATCAAGAAAGCTGTCTGAACCGTTGCCAACCTCAACCCCATCTTCAAATTCTGATAAAACTGTTGGGATTGAAGCAAGAACTTGATCGAATGTCTTGGAATAAAAGGCACCAGCAAGATCATTTTGGCCTATGTCGAACATGTAAAGCGCCTTCTGGAAAAAATCTTGAGCCGGTAGATATTGTCGTATTTCCTTGCTGTAACATAGTACAAAAATAGGCGATTGGTATGAAGGAATGGAATTAGGTATCAACGGAATCATAATTTTGGAAGATTGAAATACATTTAGACTGGATATCTACAACTTTTGCCTTGAATCTCAGAAACTGAGCTACTTGAATCCCGAATGAAAACGGGCTAACGGAGTAAGCCGTGGCCGGAAGAGTGGTGGAGCCTGCAGCAGCAAAGTTGCACCCTCTTTTGAAAATTGGTGCTGCAATTGCCTCCAAATATGCATTAAGGAAGGGCAAGTCCATTGCATCCACTGCAGAGAAAGATCAGAATCAGACGTAGTTAGTTGTATGAGGAGCTTAGTAGTATTCCACTGCTCTGCTCCTCTTTCTAATAAAACATTCTTACTTAGAAAGTCAATGATCAAGCGCCCATCGCAGAACCTTCCAGAAGGCTTCTGGAAGTAAGTCTGGCCGTGGGGCGGGTCGAGGCGGCTGGCCATGCCGGCGACTAGGTTGCCGGTGTCAGAATTGGAATCACCAAAGTTGAAAACAGCAGGGTAATTGAAATCAATGGCAGTGGCCGGTGCAGAGAAGATGAAGATGCTGAGAAGAAAGATGAGGTGGTGGAAGGTACAAGTGGCGGAAGCCATGTTGAATAATGGGAGGCTGTTGGTGTACCTTACCTATACACTATAGTAGTAAAGGGTTGAGCATTTTGGGTGTTTGTTGCTTTTAGTGTGCACTCAAAGTTAAGGCAATTGATAATGTACAAGGTAGCCAATGCTTGTCCCTTTTGCCGACTTAAGTCTGCTTTACTGTTACATGAATGAATTTTCAAGCAATGTCTTTAAAGTTACTAAACACGGTTTCATCTTCTTGTTTTGGTTTTGGTTTAGGTTTCTTCAACAATTGATGTTACGCGTTACCTGCAATTTACCAAGCGTTGCAATTAGGTCCGTTAGAGGTTTTGTGGGACCGGTTGTATCAATTAAGAGTTCGGTTTTATGTTATTACAAGCTATTTGGAGATACGAGGACGTTTCGATTGTTTCGAGGACGGAGAGAATAATGGAGATGAATTCGTTTAATATATTAGTATTAGTATTTATCTTTTTATTCTAGGGTTTTATTTATTTGTCTTGTCCGCCAAATTATTTATTTCCTTTTAGTCATGTAGGTTTTACTATATATAGGGTCTTTTGCTATGATTTATGGAAGTCGAATAGAGAATTGAAATGTAGAGTTTGGGATTGTTTTCCTTCTCGTAGTGTTCTTCTGATATTCATGTGTGAATCAACGGATTAACCCTTATCGTACGTATTTCGGTATACATTGGTTATCAACGGAGTTCGTATATTTTATCTTTATTAAATATATTTAACGCTTCTCCCTGCATCAAGATTGATCATATAACATTTCTTCACTATGCAGATAAAATTATAAATTATAACATACCAGCTTCCCCGATTCTCTTAGTTTCACCAGAGAACTTGAAGTCATGAAGTATCTCTTTGAGCGGTAGGTACTTCTCATGTGGACATAATATCTTCTGCGGTTATGATTCTTGATAGTGCAGAAGTTCTATCGAGATTTGTGTTACGACCTGAAAAAGATGTCATGCCAATATTCTTCTTAATGTTTTGATGTCATCCTGTTTCGCCGCTTGGTAAAAGAAGTGGATATTGTAATGGGTCATAACATCCGTAGTAATGCTTTATTCTATGTATTTTACCTAGAATGAAATATTGTAATACAATATTCTCTCTCTAATGGTAAAATACATAGAATAAAGCATTACTACGGATGTTATGACCCATTACAATATCCACTTCTTTTACCAAGCGGCGAAACAGGATGACATCAAAACATTAAGAAGAATATTGGCATGACATCTTTTTCAGGTCGTAACACAAATCTCGATAGAACTTCTGCACTATCAAGAATCATAACCGCAGAAGATATTATGTCCACATGAGAAGTACCTACCGCTCAAAGAGATACTTCATGACTTCAAGTTCTCTGGTGAAACTAAGAGAATCGGGGAAGCTGGTATGTTATAATTTATAATTTTATCTGCATAGTGAAGAAATGTTATATGATCAATCTTGATGCAGGGAGAAGCGTTAAATATATTTAATAAAGATAAAATATACGAACTCCGTTGATAACCAATGTATACCGAAATACGTACGATAAGGGTTAATCCGTTGATTCACACATGAATATCAGAAGAACACTACGAGAAGGAAAACAATCCCAAACTCTACATTTCAATTCTCTATTCGACTTCCATAAATCATAGCAAAAGACCCTATATATAGTAAAACCTACATGACTAAAAGGAAATAAATAATTTGGCGGACAAGACAAATAAATAAAACCCTAGAATAAAAAGATAAATACTAATACTAATATATTAAACGAATTCATCTCCATTATTCTCTCCGTCCTCGAAACAATCGAAACGTCCTCGTATCTCCAAATAGCTTGTAATAACATAAAACCGAACTCTTAATTGATACAACCGGTCCCACAAAACCTCTAACGGACCTAATTGCAACGCTTGGTAAATTGCAGGTAACGCGTAACATCAATTGTTGAAGAAACCTAAACCAAAACCAAAACAAGAAGATGAAACCGTGTTTAGTAACTTTAAAGACATTGCTTGAAAATTCATTCATGTAACAGTAAAGCAGACTTAAGTCGGCAAAAGGGACAAGCATTGGCTACCTTGTACATTATCAATTGCCTTAACTTTGAGTGCACACTAAAAGCAACAAACACCCAAAATGCTCAACCCTTTACTACTATAGTGTATAGGTAAGGTACACCAACAGCCTCCCCATTATTCAACATGGCTTCCGCCACTTGTACCTTCCACCACCTCATCTTTCTTCTCAGCATCTTCATCTTCTCTGCACCGGCCACTGCCATTGATTTCAATTACCCTGCTGTTTTCAACTTTGGTGATTCCAATTCTGACACCGGCAACCTAGTCGCCGGCATGGCCAGCCGCCTCGACCCGCCCCACGGCCAGACTTACTTCCAGAAGCCTTCTGGAAGGTTCTGCGATGGGCGCTTGATCATTGACTTTCTAAGTAAGAATGTTTTATTAGAAAGAGGAGCAGAGCAGTGGAATACTACTAAGCTCCTCATACAACTAACTACGTCTGATTCTGATCTTTCTCTGCAGTGGATGCAATGGACTTGCCCTTCCTTAATGCATATTTGGAGGCAATTGCAGCACCAATTTTCAAAAGAGGGTGCAACTTTGCTGCTGCAGGCTCCACCACTCTTCCGGCCACGGCTTACTCCGTTAGCCCGTTTTCATTCGGGATTCAAGTAGCTCAGTTTCTGAGATTCAAGGCAAAAGTTGTAGATATCCAGTCTAAATGTATTTCAATCTTCCAAAATTATGATTCCGTTGATACCTAATTCCATTCCTTCATACCAATCGCCTATTTTGTACTATGTTACAGCAAGGAAATACGACAAATATCTACCGGCTCAAGATTTTTTCCAGAAGGCGCTTTACATGTTCGACATAGGCCAAAATGATCTTGCTGGTGCCTTTTATTCCAAGACATTCGATCAAGTTCTTGCTTCAATCCCAACAGTTTTATCAGAATTTGAAGATGGGGTTGAGGTTGGCAACGGTTCAGACAGCATTTCTTGATAGTTTATCACGTACTTCATGATGCTTAATGGTTAATGAAATGCTTCAAATTCAATTCATGCAGAAACTGTATAGTGAAGGGGCTAGAAATTTCTGGATTCATAACACAGGCCCCCTAGGTTGCTTACCTCAAAACATTGCCAAATTTGGCACTGATGCATCGAAGCTAGATGAGCTTGGATGCGTCACTTCTCATAATCAAGCTTCAAAGCTTCTCAACCTGCAACTGCATGCTCTCTGCAAAAGGCTGCAGGGGCAATATCAAGATGCAGATATCACATACGTTGACATTTTCACAATTAAATCCAACCTCATTGCAAACTACTCTAGATATGGTGAGTGAAATGAATAACAAATTTTCTCCATAAAAAGTTTCCGAAATCTTGGCATCTTTACAGCTTTTAAGAAAAATAAAATAAGATAAAAATGTTTATCATAGTATTTAATGATATGTGGACTTACAGGATTTGAGCAGCCCTTAATGGCGTGCTGTGGATATGGAGGTCCGCCACTGAACTACGACAGTCGGGTTCCCTGCGGTGAGACGAATGTTGTAAGTGGAAGTTCAGTCACAGCCAAAGGTTGCAATGACACAACAGAATACATAAACTGGGACGGAATTCATTACACTGAGGCTGCAAATCAATATGTCGCTTCACAGATTCTCACGGGAAAATACTCTGATCCACCCTTTGCTGACAAAATGCCTTTCCTTCTAAAGCTCAAATTCTGAACACACTTATAATATGCTCCTCATATTTGTTAACATAACATGTTAACATAGTAATCCTATTGATTTATTCCATTCTTGAGGCATAAAGATGAGAAATTTGCATGAAAATCTATCTTTCTTGTTCATGCATGGTTCTGTGAAACATTCATTCATGATCTACATTAGCAGAGCAATTCCATAGAGCCACTCAAGTCTACAAGAATTTAAAGTTTTAAATTTAATTGGAAAAAAAAAAGGAACAATGAAAACAGTCGCTGAGAAACCTCCAATGACAAGTGTGAATGGAATAGAACGCCGGCAGTCAGTTACAGTATCACATCATCATCTCTACTTTATTACAAACACCAACTCTCAATTATTTATAGTTTATTCCAGTCAAGAATCATGACTATCCCAATGTTTTGTACCAGTCATAAACTAATGATTTTCATTTCTTATTTTTTAATCTGTATTTGATAAAATTATATTTGTAAACAGCATCTGATTACAATGATGTTGTCTTGCAACTTACAGAGGATATTTTCATAGATCAGACATGTAAAAAGGAAATAAAAAAAAAGTTCACAATGAGATCTACTTGAATCTTGCTTGAACAAATTATGTTAGTAGCATAGTTTGTATTCCTTCTGGTTACACATAAAGAAGAGATATCATATACTTGATTCAATTGCCACAACACTCATGAATCTTACTGAACCAATAAATACGAGCTTACATCAACCTATAAGTAGGCAACAGCAAGATGGGCAGCTTTCAACGAGCTTCAACTGGAGTGATAACAGTGGAGACTTCCTCAGCTTCAAACTTCGAAACCCAAGATTTTTCTCTCATCTGGGGAGATGATTGAGCAAGAACACAAAGGTTGAAGACAACCTCCCCCATTGATGGTCTCTCCAATGAATTCTCCGACGTACACGCTCTAGCCAAAACTGCCAAGCTTAGAGCATCATCAATGGGGTAGAAGCTTTCC
The DNA here is from genome assembly GCA_029490685.1 of Schizonepeta tenuifolia. Lineage (NCBI taxonomy): Eukaryota > Viridiplantae > Streptophyta > Magnoliopsida > Lamiales > Lamiaceae > Schizonepeta > Schizonepeta tenuifolia. Next base: position 34,772 of record JANLIY010000287.1, on the reverse strand, counting down.
ATATTGGGATCCATCCATCTCCTTAGCCTCTCTTTCTTTTGATCTTCAACATCCAAGATTCCTTTTACTTCTTTCCAAAGCATCACAACTTCACCATTGTCCTTCGTTTCCATAACTTTCTTTCCTGAGAGCAACTCCAAGAGAATGACTCCAAAAGAGAACACATCAATGTTTAGCATGATGGATGAAGTAGCTGGCCTGGCTGCAGAGAGATTCGCAATCTTTGCTCTAAAGTTGGAATCAAGGAGTATATTACTCGTTCTGATATCCTTGTGGACGATGCTTGGTTGAGTATGCTCGTGCATGTAATGTAAACCATTGGCAACATCTAGAGCTATAACCAGTCTTTGACTCCAACTGAGGGATTCTACTGTGGCTGAAGAAGCTGAAACTTTCGGGGAGAGCCAATTGTCCAATGATCCATTCTCAACATATTCATATGCTATAAAGAAGTTACCATCATCATCAGAGGAGACTCCCATTAACTTCACCAAGTTTGCATGATTCACTCTCTGTAATATTTGGACCTCCTCTGTTGCATCTAGTGTTTTCTTTACAGCAAGAACCTGGTCACCGATCATGGCCTTGTAGACCGACCCTCCTATTCTGTACCGTTCACTCAGGTTCATAGTTGCCTTCAGAATCACATTTAGATCATACACTATTGTCTTTCCAAGATAGCCTGATACTCCTGGAAGCAGCTTGTCCTGTACTATCTTCACCTCAACCTTTTCATTTATTGAGGCTCTATACATTCCAATAAGATCCGATATCTCCAGACACGAGCCATTATGAGGTGACGTCTTCTTTTTCTTGAATGCGAGAAAGAAATACACCAAAAAACCTGACAAGAAAATCAAAGCCAGAGCACTTGAACTTGCTATTATAATCCATTGGTGTTTGGATTTACTTTGTGAAGCTGGAGAAGGAAAAAGCTGTACGAGAATCGGCATCTTCTCTGGAATCAACACAGGAAGACATATTGCAGCAGTGAAATTCCTGTTGTTGTTCGCCATCACAATATCTGAAGCCGATGCCTGAAACATAACACTCACAGGCAGTACGCCATCACCTGGCTGCCATACATATGTGGTAAGGAATCGAATTCCCTTTTCTGTGTATGAATTTCCAGGGCACTTGCAGAGTAAAGGAAAGACTGCTTCCACTCCTATCGTCAAGTTGTTCGGATTCAACTCGGGGTTCATGTCTTCAACCACATGATAGTCTGTTAGATTCTGGAAAGCCTTCACTTGAACTGAGTAGAAGGTGTCGCCCTTCTTCATCTTATACGTAGCATTCGAGAAATAGTGCGTCCCGTTTGAAGTACAAATGATTGGTACCAGTAACAGCTGATTCGGAACCAGTGGAGCATCCTCAGATGTTAGATTAGTGGCTGTTGCTATATCCATTCTGCTCTTTCCAAACAGATCGGATATATTTCCGAGGTCGGCATAAGGTGGCCTTACACGATATGTAATGTACGTTGGACATGATGATGGCGAGTCTGCTGACGATCTGAAGTCAGTAGCAGCAGTATTATTGACAAATTGAGCAGCAGCAGGCGAAACCACAAAGATGAGAAACAGTGAAGAGACACTGAAAAAGATATTAAGTGAGGCTGCCATTTCCTTGAAAGGTAAGAGTATAAGACAGCTATTATGCAATCTTATATGCTATGCGCAATGAAAGCTGAAAAGAATTTCTGGGATTAATGCATAATTTTGAATACAATATCTTAGACGCTGTCTATCTGGTATTTTTTATTTGTCAACATTCAGAAATTTTTATTGAGCAAAAGGCAAATCAACTCGAAAAGAAAAAAGGTGAGCACCATCTAATATTCTATGGTGATATGCTGTTTCATATATTGTCATCGGAAGAATATAATAAAAACCAAGTTGAGACGGCACGAACGCGTCTTCGCTTCTGAATATCAAGAGCCAGATTGTAACTATAGGATTAAAGAAAAGGAGTTGATTACTACAGCAATTATTATATATTGATATTAGCTATCGGTTAAAACATAGATGCAAACAACTTTGTCAACTCCAGCAAATAGGAAGGGAAACAGTCTCCCTCAATTTTGTCCTCTTGCAAGAGGATCAATTAGGACAGACAACTAAAGATGCACCCTGATTAAACCTCTATGTTAATTTAAGATATTCCAGTTTAGAAGCAGTAATTCAAGTCTCCAACATTTAAACAACAGTTAAAAACGTTGCAAGCAATTAAAACAGCTAAATCAAGAGGTGTAACAAGCTCTCTCTGACTTAACAAACCTTTAAGTTGTGCCTTGAGACGCTACCGATTCGGTCTCCCTGATTTCGTTGCTAGGATCTTCTGGAAAACAACCGGAGTATATTCTGTACACCGTTATAAGATCTGCAGTGCTAACAGTGTACAAGTGCCCTGGCAAAGCAAGTGGCAAGTTATCGCCCGCTTCCTCACTCATCTCTTCTACTCGAGCTGCCTCTCGGAGCTTGCCCTCCTTCCATAGAGTCTTCACAAGTGTCTGTTTAGTAGCAGCATCGGGCATTAACTGTGAGTTCCTCATATCCTCAAAAATCTTGAAGGCAAGAGAAGCTCTTTCACACTTGCAATAAGCGCAGATGAGAATCTTGTACATGTAAGCATCTGGCTCCAAATCACACTGCCTCACCATGCCAAAGATTCTTTGCACAGTTTTAATGTCTCCTTGAAGTGCATAGTGATGCATCAACCCGGAAAATGTTTGCATGTCTGGAAAAATCCCGCGCAACATCATCTCCTCAAGTATATCAAAGGCTTCACCATTCATCTGGCACTTTGCTAATGTCCTCAAGAGTGATGAATATAAAATAAGCTGACTACTCTGTGACAATGGACCACAAATTGTTTTGACATTGAGGAAAATGTTTAAAGCTGCATCACCCTTTCTCGAAAATCCATAGGAGTCAATTACCAATCTGATGGTGCTGAACGACAATAGCATACCTTCACGTTTTACCTTAAACAACAGCTGGTCCACCAGCTGCACGCATCCATGGCGAGCCAACTTGGCAATCATCCTTGATATAGTGTAAATATCATGAACGTATCCAGGCTGACGAGCCACCCAACAAAAAAACTCCCATGCTGTTTCAGGTGATTTGAAGTTCCTAATCAACTTGCAAACCAACCGACTTGTCCACATAAAATTTGCATCTTCTAACACAGCCACCTCTTCATCTTCCCAGTGTTTCAAGGCACTAGCCAAAGCAGCTGGATCCAACCATGGTTTCAACTGAACTTCATCCTTGTTGACTCCATGAAGACCAGTAGCTCCCTCATCCTCATCATCAACATCAACATTATCTTCAGTACTGACTAAGGAATAGCATATGCTTTTTATCCTCTCATCTGGCATCATTTCCTTAATCAGTTCGTCCGCCTCATCAGCATAGCCAGCCTCCTTCATTTTCTCCAACGACAATAACATGGCTCGACCAGGCAAAATCCCATCAGCTCGCATCTCATTGAGCAAGGTCTTGACAACTTCTAACTTGTCAGCAGAGGTAAAAGCTTCGACCAGTACAGAATACTGCATCAACGTACGTCTGATTCTCATAAGCGGCAGCATTCTAAAGAGTTTCATGGCTGAATCCAATTTCTCAAACTTAAGGAGGTGGTGAATAATCACCGTATATGTTCTACAGTTGGGAAGCGCGCCTTCCTCAACCATCCTAAGGAACACCTTGACAGCCTCTGCATCCATGCCCTTCTCTACACAGAGTTTCATCATGATATTATAGGACTCTGTACAAGGATGCTTGTCCAACGTTCTTCGCCACTCGTGCCAGACGCCAGTGACCTCATTTAGATCACCTGCAATGGCGTACCACCGCATTCGATCCATGAAACTCACATAGGCCACGTTTATGAACTTCCCAGTATTGATAGCGTCGATCAACCCTCCAAGTTTCTTTGTCTGTCCAGATTTTGCAAGAATCTTGGCTAGTGCGTGAAGGGTCTCTTGGGTGTGAGAAAAAGTTTCGATCTTTTTAAGAATTTCGATCAAATGCAGCGCAGAAACTGGCGAGGGAGCCGACCGGAGAGCATTGGTCACGACAAACGAGTCCAAAGAAGGACTCCTCAATATGCTAGTGAGAGACGACTCCGGTGCATTCGAACGGAGACAGAGTCTTATTGAATCAATGAGCTTTGCCCTTTGGAGATACAGAGACATCTTGTTCATGTTTTGGGCGGCCCGCGAAAAATACCATGCTTGTCGAGTAAAATTCTTGCAAAAGGTTGATACACTGTATATTCTGCTCGTATACATTGTACAGATGATTGAAAAATAAAATGGAAGTGATGAACACAAGAAGCGAAACACTCACGCGTTCACATGGAAATGAGGAAAAACTCTTGTGGGACAAATATCAAACACCTCGTGTGCGTAAGTTTTGAGATATAGAGACAACTGCAAGCTTATGTGGAGCAAACACCACTTCAGTGACTAAAATTCATTTGTAGAAGCTTGCAATAACACCGAAGAAAAAAAAAAAAACCCAATTGCTCTGGTAGCGTAAATATTATCTCTCTTCTTTATTTTCACGGAAAATAAGTAAAATTTCCTTCTATCAGCCTTTTAAACTGAAGAGCGAGAAGATTAGGCCCAGAAATAATCTTTTGGGCCTAGTAAACAGAACGTTAGGTATGGCCCATAATAATATAGAAAATACGTAGAAAGAACGTATACCAGGAATTGCTTGGATTATAATTATATTTCATTTCATTTCTTATGTAATTAAAAAACAGCTACCGTTTTATTTATTTTACTACAAGTTATGAATGCGTGCATAAATAATTTATTTATTACTTGCATGTGGAATTATAACATTTTTCCAGAAAATAATAATCATTATGCAGTTAAAATTTATTCCACACACTCATTAATGATAAATTATAACATTTCTAGAGAAAATATCCACCAGCTGACATACGGAATTTATCGATAACTACAATATGATTATACAATTAAAATTTATTTTATTAAAATAATTGTATAAGTGTATGATCGTCGTTGATGAATAGATGAAAGTAAAATGCATCGAGTATAGCATCTAGTGAATCGCACAACAGGACTGATTTGGAAAAATCATGTTATAGAGGAAGAAGTGAAACTCACCTTCCCCCCGGCCACTTATTTCGATACAAAAAAACATATACAGTATTCCCATATATAAACATTATTTCAACTATAGGGCTCTTTTTTTTTTCTAAGTTGCCAACGCTTGTTTTTCTTTATAAATTACAGTTTTTTTCTTCTTTCTGTTTGATCTAAACATCTAAGGTATCAATATGATATGAAAATGGCAGCAAAGTAAAAATGTAGGAGAGAATAGATAAAGAATTAAAGATGATCAAGGAAAGCAACCGGTAAAGCGAATATGATCTAGGGTCCTCTTTAGGTCAAACTTGAGCACTGCCTCATTTCCCTCTCTAAAACCATCTCCATACACCGGAGAAGAGCTTGTTTCAATCTGGTGCTTGAAAAACTCGCCAAGTTTCTTCTCAAATTGGGACTTTTGCCCCTTCTTCGACGATGGCGGATCACTAGAGTAATTGGAAGATGAGGATGAAGAAGACGAAGATGATGAAGATGTAGTAGCGGAACCACCAGCTATCTCAGAATCCAACCACATATGTGCTAGCACTTGGCATATTCCTTCTTCGACCTTCGGATTCAAATTTGGATAGCCTGAAACATTGCTAATTAGTAATCAAGACTACATTTTAGAAGACTTGCAAAAGGTTGTGAAAATAAGCAAGAAAATGAAAACCTTTGAGGCGCAGCCAAGCATGCATCATCTCATGAGCAAGGATGGATCCGGTTAATAACCTAGGAAGGCCATACAGAACAAGAATTGCTGTAACTTCACATCGTCGGACCAGCCTATATGGCTCTGTGAACAAGTCTAGTATCCGGTACCCTCCGATTCTTGGCCTCCTCGACACCTGCATGTCATTATTAGCAATAGATAACTTAGTTAGGTTAGTGCATGATCATGCTATATATTCTTGGAAATGTATTCTTACCATGGTAATGATTTGCTCTTCCGACAGGCAAAGTCCACGAGTCTCGGACATTCCGTGATGACCCTGCCCACAGAATCAAACTAGCAAAGAATGAGCCCAGGAAAAAATCAGAGAATTAAGGAGGTGCTTTTTAATATAGAGGAAGTTTTATTTAACCTTTTTCTCTTCTTCAATGGCTTCATTTAGTGCTTGTCTTTCGACTAATAGTAGAGGAACTTGCTGCTCCACTTTCATGTTTAGACCTTCGTAGAAATCTTGTATTTCAAGGTAGAGAGGTTGGCACTCATGAGTGTCCATTATTGAAGAGTCTAAACACTCGAGACAGAGCTTTCTTCCATCCTCAAGGTGCAAATACCTGCCATCTACCGCCTACATACAATGTTCCAAAAGTTTTAAGATCGGCTACTTGATGTTCGACAAGTTGTAGTGACTGACTGTGACACTCACCTCCATTTTCTCACAGCTGCAGCAACGAGGCGTGCCATCATGCTCGTGTGAAGGGCAGTACTTCTGAGGCCAGAACGGGTGTGCTCTATACTCAATAAGGCCATCACCATTCATCGGGATCTACTTCAATAACAACGACAACATCACAAACTATCCTTGGTATAGTTAGGACGGTTAGTTGTTTTTTACGCTTAACTGAACGATATCTAACGTTTAATATTACAAGTTTTATCAGAAAATCTGACTTGACTAAATGAAATTTACACTTACAAAATTCTTGCAAACATCACATTTGGGATGATGCAGCTCCATGAAGCAAGATTTATGGTAAGGATGGTTATCCCTCATGGAGAACTGAAACAGAAATGCCAAACCACAAAAAGATGTTATTTTATATATCAAAATAATTGGAATTGATATCAAGACAAAGCAATAGTCAAATTATAAGAACCAAAATAAGTCTGGTATGTAGGGTATAGGGGGATCAATCTTATTACCTCTGTTTCAGAAATTGGCTGATCACAAGCACGACAACGAAAACATTCAGGATGCCAAACACCTCCCATGCAACTCAAATTTCTTCCAAGACCAATTTGCCTATTACAACCAGCACATTTTCTACAGCAAAAGATGATAATACTCATATTTTTAGCAAATGTAAGGAAAAGTACTACTGTTCAACAGTTGGGAAAAAAATATTATGTTGTGCATTCAATTGTCTTATATGGAAAATAAATAAAACAAACACCTGAATCTTGAAGGATCCAGGAACGGAAAAGGTGCGAAAATACTTCCATTTCCATGCGGTGGAGGTGATGGAGGTGGAGACTCTGCATTCAAGCTTTCTTGAAGTGCCTTAGCAAGCTGCTCGTCTTCCTCTAACTGAGACTCGCTATCTGAAATATCCGGAAAAGGGATAAATTAGCCAGCCATCACACTATATATTCATTCCATTTTTTTAACTTTGAGATTCATCAAATTGTAAATGCATGAAAAGCTATCTATCACAACTGCAAGAGACTAACCTATTATTTTCTTTCCTTTCTCATCTTCTTCAGCAATGGAAAGAGCGATTGCTCGATCAATTTCTTCTCTGTCGAAATCTGATGAGCCCTATATTTAGTACTCAACAAAAAATGGTCATCAGCTGCTTGGAAAGTTCATATCTTATAGATACACAAGAGGATCAAATCAATAAATAGACAACAGTTATTACCAGCAAAGCACGAGCAGCTTCCAAAGTTGTCTCATTATCAGGATCACGATAATAATGCTCTTCTGAGATTTTGTGACTTGAACCTTTGAAAATCTTGGTTAGCCAACCCATAATTTGCAAACTGTTGGAGACTGATCATCAATCATTCATACTATTGCCAGATGAAATATCTCACAAATCTTTAAATATTTCTGATAATTGAAATCTAAATGATCTTTTAATCAATATCATCAGATCACTATTCAATCAATGCCACTCCAATCTAATCCTTCAAGAATGAATCGTATTTGATTAATAATTAAGCATCCAACAACTCCACCATCAAATTTACAACATATTTTCCCAATTAAGCACCAAAAGTTAAAAGGTTCATTCATCAAAATTTATTGACTTTTTAAATATTTTTGGAGAAGAAAGATGTAGCCCAGAAAAAAGAATCAAGAATTATATATAGAAGGGAATAAAATAAGAAATAAAGTTTCAAAAAATATTTACCCCAATCAGCTGCACAATTCCCAAGTACATGATGAATCCCAAACCAGACAAACCATCATGAAATTCTACCTGTTGAAAACATGTTCACAGACAAGAATCATAAGATAGTTTCACATTTAAAGTAGAAGAACATACTAGCTAAAAACACAGAACAAAAAAGTGAAGTAACAAGACCAGAATTCAAAAGAAGCAAAACTTTTCAGTACCACTATTGATTGTGTGCAGAAAGATGATGTGAGAATTTGTATTAACCTTTCCTTAAAAAGATTTTATGTACTTGTCTGAAGCTAGACTCTTCCTCGCCACTTTTCCACCATCAGTCACTAAATGTCAAAACCTATTATTATTATTATTATTATTATTATTATTATTATTATTATTATTATTATTATTATTATTACTATTACTTTTCTCAATCGACGAAAGCAAGCTTAAAAAAAATGAGGCTAGTTTTGCCCCCTTCTATTTTTTATTTTCAATAAATTTATTCGGTCATTTATACTCATGAAAAGAAAAAATATGGACATAATCAAATTTCCTCTTAAAATGTAGTATATTTTCATTTTCAAAATTTATATTATCATTTTTAATTTGTATGATCGACCATAATATGTTCAAATAGCACCTTTTGTTTTTATTGTCATACTATTTTATTTCCTATTGTATTTTTATATTACTTCCCATATTTAATTAATTTGATCGATATAGAAAGAAATTTATTAAAGATATTATTACGTGGGATTTAATTAAATAAGGTAGCTTTCGGTTCTTTCTTAGATTAGGGGATAAGAAGAAAACTCATTTATGACAACTATGTGATTGTTAGTATTACCTTGACTTTTTGGTTACTCCTAAAACTGCATGTTGTATGTTCTTAATTTTTAAATAAGGCATCATTTTCCTATATCATCCCACTAAAGTATTCCCTTTTTGTTAAGGTATACATTGAGGTATGAATATCTAAGCGAATAAATCACTACAATACTATTAAGGTAGAATCTCTACGTCACATAAAGGTAAGACCACTATATTACTATATAGGGTGAGACTACTACACCATCAAATAAGGTGAGAAATCTACACCGCGTTCAGGCGGGATTGAACTTAATACCTCTCACTAAGGAGAGACTTGTGGTGCCTCAGCTAGCCAATTAAACTAGGCCTCATCAGCTAAAAGTATTCCTTTTCGTGTAGCTTAATTTAGTGATAATAAATTTGATACTTAAAAAAGAAAAGGCAATGCTATTTGATCACACTGTGGTCGGTCACACAAGTTAAAAATAGTAATATAGGTTTTGAAAATGGAAATATACCATAATTGAAGAAGCATACAACCCTAAAGGTAAATATAATTATTTTCATTTTTATAGTTAACTTTTTTTTTTTCCTTACGTGTGTAGCTGGTCATCGTGTGATCGAATATCATTAAAAAAAATCCATCATGGACAATCAAATGTATTGGATTATTATTTGTTCTTTTTTTTGGGAGAGAAATTGAATGTATTGATTAGGAGTAATATTTATTGTTAACAAAAATTGGAATTTAATTTTTTTTAACAACATTACAAGTAAATTTAGGTACCGCGTGACGGTAGACTCGAATCCGTAACCTTTGGGTCGGACATTACACGGAATTTAAAATTTTATTGTTAAAACACCGCAGGATGAGTTGGCTTATGATTGGCTGCAGGTTGTACTTCCACGTCATGCTGTTGCTTTTTAGACAAGTGGCGGAATAGTCAAATTAACTTACTCGATTAAAAAAAACTTATATTCTAATGCTGCAGAAAATGTCACAAGTCCTCGTGGCATACCAAAATAGAATAATTTTAATCTTTTATGTATACAGGTAAAATATTCTTAGAATGAATGAAACGAGCTTTTAATTTAATATTAGTAAGTAGAGTGAGTCTCCTGTGGAGATTTCCACAGTGCAGATGGGCACCCGGCCCGCCCACGCGCCCAATTTGATCCGCGCGTGAGATCCACGCGCCGCGCGTGAGTCTCATGCGCTACAGTTTTTTTTTTTTTAATTTTATTTCCAGTTTTTTTTTTAATATTTTCAGATTTTTTTTCTAGACGGAGCCTTAGGCTCCGATTTTACGGCTCCGCCTTCGCTCTAATTACTAAAATAAGGATAATCGGTGGGCAACATTTTGGACTTTTACGGCTCACTCCGAGGCCTTCGGCTCCCCTCGCTCGCATCTTGACCATAGAAGAAGCGGCAAATAAAAAAAAATGGAAAAAAAAAACTGGAAAATAAAAAAAATAAAAAAAATTGGTCAAAGGCGGGTTTGACCGGGTCAAACGGGGCGGGTCGGGTCAAATGGGTCGGGTGTTGTACGGTAGAGAATATGCACCCAAGTTTTTGTCTAGTAAGTAATAATAATTAGTTAACATCATTAGCTTCTGAGATGATATTTTCATGTCCTGGGCTTGTACTTTCTTTTGATATACTGTAGTAAAAGTCCACACAGAGTGTGCCAATTAATTAATTGAACATTTACCCTAAAAATTATTTGAACATTTTTCTTCAGTGAAATCTTAAATACGAAATTATGGGATATAAATGTCCTTTTTATGTTGAGAAAAGTTGAATCGCGTTGCACATGCCCATTTCCGCAACACGTGAAATAATTTCCAGATCCTAATATTTAGTGCACTCAGACGAGTTAATCAGCGGTTTCTTTCAATATGCAGTATTCAAAGATGACCTATTATGTTTTAAACTTTTAATTATTCTTCATTTTTTTTTAAATTTTGGTTTAGTAATACATAATTAAGATTTACTAATTAGACTTTGATGCATAGAGGAGGATTTATCACCGGTGGAAGTGTTCATATTTTAGTAGAAGGAAATGAAGAAGAAAGTGTTATTTGTGCAGATTTATTTGACTTTTTCACGGCCGTGAAGAATTTAAATGTCATCTTTGTCATCTCAATCATGTTTCTCGAGAGGCTAATATGACAGCACATGATTTAGCGAAGTTAGTTACGAATTTGAAGTCATTTGCCGTGTGGCATGAAGATTGGACTTTATGATTTTGGAATATTATTTGAGGATTTTCATGATTCAATGAAATTTGAGTTCCCTTTGCAGAAAAAAAAAAACAAAACAAAACAAAATAAGACAAAACTTTTAAATCAGTTTAATATTTGGTAATTTATAATTAGAATTTATACTAGTACTCCAAATTGTGATCTCGGCATTGTTCTATCTGCAAACATTTAGCAGGCAAGACCATAATTGCTGAAACTTGATCCAAACTCATTGTCATCTCTATTCATAGCAGTTTGTTTCATTCCAAAACATAACGTGATGAAATAATACTATATCTATATATCGTCAAAACATACTTTTATTATTTAAAATATATAATAATTATATTTAACTTTATTCCAAAACTAATTGTTGGGAAGAAAGTTTAATTTAAGTTTTGATTAATTTTAAAAACCCTGAACCCCAACCGAGTAGATAATTGTTTGAGTCTTAGATAAGCTCAACTGTTTGAGCAAGTTAAAATCTTTAACTTTACATGTCTCAAAATGAGGGGGACTTACAAACTCAGTCAAATGTGTTCAGGCAGAAAACAAGTCAGGTTGATTGATCAATTGACTAGGAATAAAAGATAGAAGATGTAGCTATTTTGAAGAAGGGTAGTGATATTTGGCCACACTGTGGCCGACCACACAAGCTAAAAATAGTAATATAAGTTTTGAAAATGGAAATACACCCCAATTAGGAAACATAAACCCTAGGGGGAAAATGTGATTATTTCCATTTTTAGAGTCAACTTTCCTTTTCTGACGCGTGTGGCTGGCCACCGTGTGGCCGACCATCATTACCCTTTGAAGAAATAGTAGAGAATCGTGTGCGTTGCACGTAGTTTACCTTCGTTGTAAATATTTCTTTTATTTTGTACATTATAAAGAAAATTCATTTATCATACGATACTACTTACATTGTTTTTTCTCCAATTATCTCTTTTAAGACCTAATGATTGTTTACATTGATTTAAAAATAAACGCGTGTTTGAAGTAAGAGAATTAGAAGTTTTATCAAAAGCTTATGTACTAATATCTATATATGTAACTTATGTATGACATTATCTATGTAAAACTAATTAATTATGGATTTAAACACCATAATAATCAGAAAATTGATAATGAAAATATAATGACAAAATAATGGTGTTAATACAAAATTGTGGTGTATCGTAGCATTGCCAATCATCGAGTTAATTGAGCTACAAGAATTAAGATATTTTCTGTTGAATTTTATACACTCAAACCTCAATTTAGTTTGCAGACTCATTTTCGTTGAACTTGTTAAACTTAAAAATCATTCAAATCTCCATTATAATTTTAAAGTAGATAATGTATATAAATAACTATTGTAATAAAAATTTACTTATTTAATTGGTGAATTATACTCATCCACCAAACACACTACGTACATATATTGATTGATATTCATCGAAAACTAATATATGTGTGCGTGTGTGTGTTAGTATACATTATTTTTGGGAAGTGAATTATTTATCAAGTTGTATATAATTTTGAAGCCACATGAATATATTATGAATATGAATATGAATATAAATATAAATATGAGTCTAAAGTCATCAACATAAAAGACTGAGTCTAAAATATTTAATTAACTAAAAAATGGTATGAAGTATATCAATAAGGAATGATATTCTTTAAGGCAGTTTACACAAATAATGGAAAATGAACAAATGAAAAGATCAGTTGTATACTTGTTTCTAATTTCTTCAAAATTTATTTCTCTCTTAAAATATTTGTTAATAATAATAATAATAATAATAATAATAATAACTCCCTCCGTCCCAGAAGAACATGTATTTTCCATTTACATTATCCTTTACATAATTCTTAAAACTTGTGTCGTCTCAACCAATGTATGTTCTTGTCAACTTAATTATAAATTTCACTCCTGCCTTAAAATTAAAATTACATAATATCAAGGAGGAGGAGAGAAGTGACTAATGCATACTCATGATATTACTCACCATTATTATGAAAAACGACAATTACTAATAGCGAATTATGCATGCCATTGGATACAATTCCATTTTCATCACTTTTCTATACATTAACCTCAACATAATATTCATATTCTTAAATTAATCTGATACTTGTCATAGTGTGTAATTGTAAATGACCTGACATATACTACCTCATTCATCCATCATATTTTGATATAGTATTTTGCTTTGTGATGTCCATAAAATTGAGAATTTTTATGCTTGGTCATTACTACCTTTCACAACATGGGGGACATTACTTCACTCACCTCAAATGTATCAAAACACGTGCCTCCACAAGCCACGTCCAAATATGGTGAAATGAGAAAGTATAATGCACTTCGTATTGCTAGTATGATTTTGATAAATTAAATATTTTATAATGAATCTTTCATCAAAGGATTTTTCACAGTGATATTCATTTATGATTGACCTAGTCCAACTTTGATTTATTCTAGCTTATTTTTTCATAGCCATATCCTTCCAATTAAATGTGATTGTAAATTGAGATATGTATACATAAAAAGTGACTTTTATTTAGGACTAAAAATATGATAATATAATTTTTAATTTAAAAATAAAACTATCTATTAAATAAGTAAGAAAATTATAAATTAAATAAATGACTTACTCCATGTTTATAATTATGCTGCACACAATTTTAAAATTTGCAATAGACTTTTTAATTTACTATTTTACCATCGTAATTATTCTCATAAATTATTCTTCAATACACACCATTTACAAACATGAAATATACAATTAGTTAAAGATAACAATAAATCAAACATATTTAATTAGTACATGTTTAACAACTTGTTTTTAAGATTTGGTTCTATTCTTTTGAACTTCAAATAGTACCTAACTTTGTTGAATAAGACCCTTGACTTTACAATATTGTTTAAATAAGGCTAGCTTTTTTCTCGTCGCTCAAACATTGACTAAACTAATATGTGGAGGTAACGTGATAATTCAATGTCAGTGGCGTTTTACGCTGACATGCATGACATAATTATTGTAAGAAAAAGTGAAAATCGAGGTGGATTAGATCATATTTAACGCGATGTTTTCAAATACTTAACCTTCTTCCTTCAAACACCATCTCTACCGGTCGAAATAAAAGGCATGTCTTATTTAAATGTTTTTGTAAAGTTGATGGTGTTTTTTCAGCAAAGTTTAAAATCCAAGCCATAAATCATAAAGTGGTAATTCGGACCACAAATTATAATTTGGCTTATTTCAATACTACTAAATTTTCATTTTTAAGGTATATATACTTGGATACTATTCACCAACATTTATAGACCTTGTATTTCTATAATTTTTAAAATTTGATTAAATAATATTCAATTTAATCCAATTTGAATAAATTAATTTCAATAGAAAATTAGTAATTTTAATTGAATTTTAATATTAATTTTTTTATTAATTCTTAACTGTATTATATACTGCAATAGTTTATATGATAAATTCATTATACACGTGTATATAATGAATACACATTTTTTTCATTTTATATTACAGAGTTTATTAAATTTATCATAGGATTTTATTTGAAGGATGATATATAAAATTACTGATAAATTTTTATGAGATTGATTATATTTAGGATAGAATAGTTTTGAGTATATGATATGATCATATAGAGACATGACATGTGTTTTTTTTCTTTTCTTATACATATATAATTACTTTTTTTTGTTATTCTTATCCTTCTTCAAATAGAAGTCTAATATAATTAAGATTCTTCCTTTAATATATTTCGTTGGGCTTTTATAAATTAATCTATCGGATATCATTTAAGTAATAAATATAGATTTACATTATTGTCCTTATAATGAATATAACAAAATGGATATATTAGGCAAATCAAATTTTGTAAGAATGTGCTCTTTTATAATAGGTATAGATAGATATTCAAGTTGAAGACTTTGAACGAATTCAAATTCAGAAGACTTCAAGCTACGTGAACCAATGAGATGCATGCAGAAGACATTTCCTCATTTGGCCAGACAAAGACTTCATCCTAGACTAAAGCATCGCGCAATAGTTGCTCGAAAGAGTTTCACAACGAATTCAACAGATGAAGACGAACTTCAAACATAAAATTTTTAAGAAGAAAATTTTCATAGGTGTATTCCATCCCCCATACACCTAAAACTCGTTTCAGGAGACATCACCAATTATTTCACGAAAGATAATCTGAGACAATTTCTTTTGTTACTAACATGCAGGGGCGGATCCTCGGAGTTGCCCGAGCAAATTTTTCTTTTATAACTATATTTTTGTTAAATATTTTATTTTATTTTCTAATTTTATATAATTATAGGTTCGTCCGTCTAAATTTATGACTAAATACATAAATATAATTTCGTCCAGTCACATTCCAAATCCTAGCTCCACCCCTACTAACATGTGTTCTTAGCACATTTTTTGACATTTCTTAATGTGGACGATCGGATTTTTCAAATTTCACTTTCTACCTGAAACATTAGTCGGTATCATTATTAAAAAAATTATTACACTACTGCATATGGAGTAATATTTACTTCTTTGAAGTCTAAATTAATTTTATTAAATATAAATATTATTTCACAGTTAAGATACCTTGTAAATATGCTACCAGAAAAAGGTTATTATATGATTTGAATCCAATCAAATGTGACCAACTTAGGTGTAAATGAATTAATCAAAAATACATCCAAAAATGACATGAACTTAGTGCATGCCACCGTTTTTGTCAATTGTGCATTTCTGTCAGTCGAAAATGACAGAAAAATCAAAAATTTGATGCCCATTGGGCATGAGCTAGTGTCATATTCGAAAATGACGTGAAAATTGGAGTAACTGCAAAATAATGCACGATCTTTTCGTGAATTTATAATAATTTAAATGTTTCTTTAAATTTTTTAACAAAATGAAATATTGACGTCAGCATTTTTAGTGAATCAAATTTTTATTTTTAAATCAAATATTAGGGTCTGAGTTCTAATTGCAAAAATAAAGTAGAGAATAGATTGTGTATTTAATTGCAAACTTGAAAAAATGGTGTTGAAATTACAAAATGCATCATATTTGGTGATTTTTCATAAAAAGAAAGAGGGAAGACATTAGTAAGTGGGGTAATTAGTGCATACTTACACTAGTTGCACATAATTATTGCGTATTTGGAACAATTTTTGAATTTTAAGTTATCTATCTCAATTCAGAAACACACAACCAAACTATCAATTATTGCAAGATTAGAATATTAGATGGAAGAGAATCAGAAAGATATAATGTGATTATCGAATGGAAACACCGACAAACATGTCAATTCATGCTCCGTCATTTTCCTAATCCGATAGCTGTAGCCTGTAGCTACTAAATAAAACCAAAATCAATGAAAAATAAATAGAAAATATTGATAGCGCGAATTTGAAAAATAGATTTGCATACCCGATCTACAACAAAATGAAGATAATATGGTGAATTAAAAAAAATGCACTATTAGTTTTTGGGGACTGAAATAAAATCAAGAAAAATAAGAGCCCTTCTCAAAAAAAAAAAAAAAAGAAAAAGAAAAAGAAAAGTCTTTTTCTCCAGAAAGGTGAGGTTTCTTTAATGGAGGTTTCTTTAATGGAGGTCTTTCGCATCACAAAAGCTTATATGCGACCCGTCGTATGCTATGCGGCGGGTACACGCGTCAGCCGCACACGCGCTGCGCGTGTATTACACGCTCCAATTTTTTTTTTTCTTTTTTAATTTTATTTTCGATTTTTTTTCCTGTTTTCTGCTGCTTTACTGTTCTCTGTTTTTTTTTTAATTCTCAACTTTTTTTGTTTTTTTTAAATCTATTTTTTTTCCACCTTTTTTTGTTTGATTCTTTGTTTTTTTGTTTGCCGCTTCTTCTTTGGTCAAGATTCAAGCGAGGAGAGCCGAAGGTCTCGGAGCGAGCTGAAAAAGTCCAAATTGTTGCCCGCCGATTATCCTTATATTAGTAATCGGAGCGAAGGCGAAACCGTAAAATCGGAGCCGAAAGCGGAGACGAAAAAAAAAAACTGAAATTAAAAAAAAAAACTGAAATTAGAAAAAAAAAGAAAAAAACTTTAACCGGATCAACGGATCAAACCTGAATTGATCGGGTCGCACCGACCCGACCTGGTCGCAGGATGTAAGTCATCCTCCTTTTGCATAAATGCATAGGTGGCTTTTAATTGATACCCGAAAAGCCCAAAAATGTGTTGGGCTTTATTAAAAGTGGGCTAGAACATAAATGGACCTTTCTTTTATTGTTTGACATAATTAAACTTTTGAAGTATGCCATCCATCGCTCATATAAATGTAGAGGTGTTCATGGGTTCGGTTTCAGTTTGAGAATGTTGGAACCTGAATCGATCCGTCATAGTTACGGTTTCGATTCGGAATCGGTCTGTGTAGTCACGGTTTTAGGTTCGGTTCCAATCCATTGGTTTTGGATCCGAACTGTCCTAAACTTTTAATTTTTAATTTAATTTAATTTTCTTTTTTTATCATTGAAAATATAAATTATATCGTATTTCAAACTCATAATCTTCAATATAATGTATAGAATCGATATAAAACAAAATATATCTTGATTTATACAATGTATGATCAATTAAAAACCTTATATTTTCACACAGTTCCACAGATCCGAACCGGAACCGCCGGTTCATGTTTGAACCTTATATAATTTTTTTTTTGGGTCATTTTCGTTCCATTTATCATTATAATTGTCATTTTTGCTTCCTATACCATACAATTAACGTGAATTAATACAAAACATATTTTAAAACTAAAAATAGAAAGAAAAAAAATAAAAAATCGTTGGAACCGCCGGTTCACGATTCCTAGCCATTGAAACCGGAACCAATCCGTCCTACGTACGGTTCCGGTTCGGCCCGGTGACCCCAGTTCGAAAACCGTTAACTATGGTTCCGATTCCGATCCGATTCCAACCCACCGGTTCTAGTTTGGATGAACACCTCTATATAAATGTTAATTTTAGATGAGACGTACATCTGAACTATTTCTTTTCCATATCTATTTATTTTGAAGAGTGAATTAAATTCATAATACTAGTTTTGTTTTTGTTTTTTTTTTGTTTTTTTTCTCCTCAAATCACGTACGTGGGGTTTGTGCTGCTCACTTGTTGCATGGGGTTCAAATGTCGTCGTCTGTATATAACTAGTGTGTAGCCCGTCGAAAATCGACAGGAAATTATTATTTAATAAAATTGATAAAGTGTAATGGTATAAGAAAGTTATTGTTTGTTAATTCTTTTTTTTAAGTAATAGTACTCATTAAAATTCAAATCTAATTCATACCCTTTTATATATATTTCTCAAAACTGAGGTGGAACAAAAACTATTTACTTCTCAAAAATATTGTCTTGTGTTGATTTTGTATGAGAATTGAGGTGGTTCTTTTTTATAGCAAATATCTATTTGTCTCACATTGATTTAGTGAAGAAAAAAATATATTTGAAGATTGTTTATATAAATGAAGGTGACCTTAAATATCCTTAATTTTATAAGTTCAACATAAAATTATAAGAAAAAATAAAAGTTGACCCGTTGGTATGAATCGGCACCTCTACGCACACAATTTTGGGTTAGAACTGGCCCGTTGACAAATTGTCTGTCATTTTTCCTACACATTTGACGTTTTCCAATGGAGACGGTTAATCAAACAATTCGAGACGGTGCGTTCAGGATTATTAAACCTGTTTCAAATTTATATATTCGTACTTATTTCAAACCCGATTAAAAAATTAATCATCTGTGTTCATTTCTAAAAAATCTGTATAGCAATACCCGTCGGTTGGGAATTGACCCGTTTACCGTCACGGTTCCGGGTCGAAACCAAGCCGTTGACCACGACTCTGATTTATAAGTTTGTAATTTATGAAACTCGTTTAGAATTTATATAGACTCATGGCCAAATAAAATTGGTGTGCAAAGATGAGAAAATATACATTGATTCAAGGTAGTTATAAGTTTTTCAATAGGTGAAGTTTCATTGGAAAACCTATGTCGGAGACAAGATTTTAGTAGATATTTAAAATATATTATTTTACATTTAAAAATTCAAAAAATTGAAAATTTAGATAAATAGGAATAGACCCGTTGACCACGACTCTGATTTATAAGTGCGTAATTTACAAAACTCGTTTAGAATTTATATAGACCCAAAATTTAATTAAAATAAATTAATTGTACTATTCATTCTCGTCCTTAATCGTATAGTAATATTCGCTAATTACAATTATAAATTATGCAAAGTTGGAAACCCAACTATAAATAACGTAAAATTTAATTCATGGATGACGATTATAGATTTTAGAAAATACATAGAAAAAAAGCATAAAATGAAAAATTTCCCGAGCTAAGGTAACCGTCTGTTGGGAATTAGCCCGTCTACCATCACGATTCTGTGTCGAAATCAGCCTGTTGACCACGGTTTTGATTTATAAGTGCATAATTTATATAACTCATTTAGAATTTATAAAGACCCTAAACTTAAAAAAAATAATTGTACTATTCAATCTCATCTTAACTTGTATAATAATATTTACTAATTACGATTACAAATTATGAAAAGTTGGAAACCCAACGTAAAAATCAATTCATAGATGACGATTCTAGATTTTTTAAAAATGAATAAAATTAAAATTTTAAAATAAATAAGAATAAAGAATGAATGTGCCACGTGGGATCCCGAGTTGAGGTACTCATTAGTTGCGCATTGGCTCGTCTATCTAATAAATTGGGCAATTTAAAATTAATTATTTTTTTTATCAAATTAAATAATAAAATATTAGATTATTTCAAATTTTAATTCAACCAACCAATAAATTAGCTAAATTATTTTGGAACTCTTTATTCAGCTAACTAATAAATTGGTTCCCTACAAAAAGTAATTATTTATTTGATCAACTAATAATTGACCAGATTAAATTTAATTAAATTAAACTATAAAAATATAGTTATTTATTCGGCCGACTAATAAATAAGTTGGCCAAATAAAACTGGTGATACAAAAATAATTATTTATTTGGCCAACTAATAAATTGACTAGATTAAATTTAATTAAATTAAACTATAAAAATATAGTTATTTATTCGGCCGACTAACAAATAAGTTGGCCAAATAAAACTGGTGATACAAAAGATGACAAAATACATATTGATTCTAGGTATTTATAGGTTTTTCAATAGCTGAAGTTTGATTGAGAACTAATGTGGGACACAAGATTTTAGTAGATCTTTAAGATCTATTATTTTATATTTAAAACTTCTGAAATTTGATAATTTAGATAAATAGAATGGAGGAATTTGGGGTGCCAAATAAGATTTTTTTCAAAACAATAATCATTTCCCTTTTATATGATATATGACGATGATGATGTGGAATAGTAGATCCAAATCAATAAATATTGTGTTATTTGATAAATTAAAAATTGGCCAAATTATGCTAATCATAAATTCTTTAATTTATGTCACGCCATATTAGTAAATATATATTATTTTCAATATTGTGATATGGATGAAATCAATAAATATAATAACGATGATGATTAATAAATGGACGTATATCCAGAAATAAGTTTGAAGATTTGATCTTGTTAATCTATACCACATATATTTTAATAAAATAAAATATGATAAATATTGATTTTAATTCAGAAAATTTGAAAATTTAGATAAATAGAATGAATAAGTTGGCCAAATAAAATTGGTGATACAAAAAATAATTATTTATTTGGCCAACTAATAAATTGGCCAAATTAAATTTAATTAAATTAAACTATAAAAATATAATTATTTATTCGGGCCGACTAACAAATAATTAAGTTGGCCAAATAAAACTGGTGATACAAAAGATGACAAAATACACATTGATTCTAAGTATTTATAGGTTTTTTCAATAGCTGAAGCTTGATTGAGAACCGATGTGGGACACAAGATTTTAGTAGATCTTTAACATCTATTATTTTATATTTAAAACTTCTGAAATTTGATAATTTAGATAAATAGAATGGAGAAATTTGGGGGTGCAAATAAGATTTTTTCTAAACAATAATCATTTTCCTTTTATATGATATATGACGATGACGATGTGGAATAGTAGATCCAGATCAATAAATATTGTGTTATTTGATAAATTAAATTGGCCAAATTACGCTAATCATAAATTCTTTAATTTATGTCACGTCATATTAGTAAATATATATTATTTCAATATTGTGATATGGATGAAATCAATAAATATAATAACGATGATGATGAATAAATGGATGTATATCTTAGAAATAAATTTAAAATTTGATCTTGTTAATCTATACCATATATATTGTAATATAATAAAATATGATAAATATTAATTTTAATTCAGAAAATTTGAGAATTTAGATAAATAAGAATGAAGGAATTTGAAGGGTGACACCTAGAATTTTTTTCAAAACAAGAATCGTTTTCCTTTTAATAATATAATGATGATAATTTTATATAGTTATCCATTCAATCAGTTTTATCGCATTTTCTTAGTATTATAGTATGTCTGAAGTACGCAACAATATTTTGTTAAACTGTAAAATTTACTTTACTATCAATTTATTCCACGAAAAATCCATAAATATATACTAGTAAGTAGCCCGTCGAAACTCGACGGAAAATTATTTTATATTTTCATTTATATAATATATTTTAAAAATAATTTTGTCTTGTAAATAATATTGTATTTCACTAATGTGAGTAAGGGAACATCTTGTAAACGATAAAAACCAAAAACAGATCGCACCATTATAATTTCGAAAAAAAAATTGTTTTTCTCTCTCAACACTTCCCCTTCATTCTCTCTCCAGAATTTCTCTCAAAAAACGGAATTATATTTAAAAATAGTTTTATATCTTATTTATAAATTGTTATGTTGTTTGCGTTAATTATAAATCAACTTAGTAAATTAATTATATTTCACATATCTAAATTTATAATTATGAATGACAATAAACCACATACTCATTCATTATGTATTTTTCAAAATTTGTTTTTAGAATTTTTTTACATCTCAATTAAAATAGTGACTTTATTGTATATACTCGTCGCAAACCTATTGGGTAATAGTACTCCATAAAATCTGAACACTACAAAGTTAATATTAAACTAAAATTAACAAAAATTCTTCTTTTTATGTCTATTTGAATTGTCTCGTTGGTTTGAATCGTCTAGTTGATTTATATATACAATAACATCTCTAATCTTAGTCAAAGGCCGAGAAATATATATTTGTATTGTGATTATAAATTTTTCAAATCTAAATTTGTTTATAGTTTTTCTACATCTCCATTAAATTTGTGACTTTATTTTATATACTCATCGCAAACCTGTTGGGGGAGTATTTGATAAAATCTTAACAATACAAAGATAATATCAACTACAATGATAAATTGATACCTTTGATCTTAGCCAAAGACCGAAGAAAGATATATTTCTATTCCAAAAAAAAATTATGTCTATTTGAATTATCTCGTTGGTTTGAATCGTCTCGTTGATTTATGATAAATTTATAGTATCTCTAATTTATAGCCAAAGACCGACAAAGATATATTTATATTTTCAAGATATGTTCTTTTTCTATTTTCAGCTATCTATTAATACATCTAGATTCAATGTGACATAAGTATTTGCACACACTATTCGAAGATTTTAGAAAAATATGAACGAACGACAAAAAGAATTTCATGTAGATATATTGGTTAAATATATTTATTTAGTTTTCATACATATTTTCGATTACAAAATTTCAATTGGCCTCTTAAATGCTAATTAACTTATTTTGTTGCTTTAAATTTTATTATTGGCGCTAGTTATAGATTAACCTAAAATAATTAACTTTTTATAATTATTAAACATATAATTAATGATGAAAATGAGGTTATATAATTTGTATTTAGAAATTGAGAATATATATCTATTAAAAATTAAAATATAGTACAATATATAATATTAATTATGAATTATTTAGAATAATATTATTTAGAAATGGAGAATATATATATATATATCTATTAAAAATTAAAATATAATACATAATATTATTAATAATACACAAAGCTTTAAGGAAGTGTGAAGAATAGATATAAAGATAGTAATAACAGATATATATGAGGCCATGAGAAATTATTATATGAATATAATAAGTAATATATGTGTATTATTATGAATTAATAATGAAGCATGAAAAATTATTATATGAATATAATAAGTAATATATGTGTATTATTACGAATTAATAATGTCAAAAATACGAGAATAAAGGAAAATCAGAACAGAGCACCGTTTATTTTCCTATTATTAATAATATATATATATTATATATATATATATATATATATATACTATATATATATATATATATATATATATAGGGTAGGGATCTGGTGAGAATGAATTTATATGAGAACGTGAGAATGATATATTTTAATGCATTTTAATTATATTCGTAATGCGTA
This sequence comes from Schizonepeta tenuifolia, assembly GCA_029490685.1. Taxonomy (NCBI): domain Eukaryota; kingdom Viridiplantae; phylum Streptophyta; class Magnoliopsida; order Lamiales; family Lamiaceae; genus Schizonepeta; species Schizonepeta tenuifolia. Next base: position 10,994 of record JANLIY010000287.1, on the reverse strand, counting down.
TATTGCATAAATGTAATGCATATACATTCTAATGCATAAATTGTAGAAACCTAATGCATAAACATTGTAATGCATAAATTACTACAACATAATATATCGTTAAATCTGAGCCATTGATCAACAAAAATTAAGGATCCAGATTTATTCTCATTTCTCATCTAAAATAGCATTCTCACATGATTCTCTTCCTATATATATATATATATATATATATATATATATATATATTTTGTCTCTCAAGAGTTATTTATGAAATTTATCTTGACATTGTGTGCTTGTGTGTGTTTTTCTTATGGGAACTTAAATATTTTGACATTGTATCGATTAGAAACGTTACGAAATGCTCATTTTCTAGCATAATAAAATATTTATTTTGATTGATACGTCTTTGTATTGCAGGCTTCGTTTTAGTTTACAAGTGTCGATTACGTATTTCTGACTGCCTTATTTTGCTTCTAATTCTTTTAATTTTAACTATCGTATAACTCGTTGAAAATCGACGAAAAATTATAAAAATTAATAAAATTGTTTAAATAGTACTTCCTCCGATCTTCATATTTATGTATAATTTTGATGGGTACGAGTTTTAAGAAAATCATGAAAATTGAGATGTAAGTGGAGAAAAAGTAGATGTAAGTGGATGGAGTCCCACATTATAAGGGTAATAAGTGAAAAAGTTATTTCCTAAAATGAACTATGCATAATTTTAGGGGATAGACGGAAAAAGAAAACTATGCATAATTATGGGGGTCGGAGGAGTATTAATAAGTGATAGATTAAAAATAATATATATTTGTTAATTATTTTAGCGTAAAATAATTCGATTATTCAATCTACTAAACTCGCTTAGATTTATATCCCTTGAATACAACTTAAATTCAATTAAAAAAGTAATGTTACCACATGTTTACGTTTCAAACCCATATAGTTATATTTGTTAAAAATTATAACTAATATATTCTCATTACTTTTCGATAATTGTTAAGCTCTAGTTCTTCTACAATTTCTTCTTCTACAAGGCCTTGTAAGGCACAATACGTATCGTAGCTTAATAACTATCGTTATAACAATTTGATCAACGTAAAAAAATATCTTCTATTTCTTCAATTGAAATACTTAACGGTTATAACAGCCCGTATGGTCGTCAGCGTAAAGCTTTCACTTGCTGATAAGCTTAACGTCTTTCTACAAACGAGGCAACGTCTCGTTTCAATCAATTCTACCAAAATCCTTTCTTAAGTCTTAAATTTGTTGTCATTGGGAATACTAAGTCCACTCTTTAATTTCTATAATATTATCCATTGCTTCGGAATAACCGTCTGGTTTATCCGTTCTTATCCTTAGTCGAAGCTTCTCGATCCACTCGTCTTTTCTCTAGGCACTTGTAATCTTTTCGTAAGTCTGGTGTAGCTACGATTACTATTATTTAGCTTGTTATCGCTTAAGGTGTATTGAGCACCTCTCTATTCTTCATCTCGAATTCTCGTAGAAGTGTTTTCTTTCTTGACGAAGAAATATCTAAACTTAGTTGGAGTCTTGTGACTCAGCGCATCTGCTACTACAATCGCTTTTCCTAGATGGTAGTTGATTCCGCAATCATAATCCTCGACTAATTCGAGCCATCGTCTTTGTCTCATGTTCAATTCCTTTTTGCTCGAAAAGTACTTTAAACTCTTATGATTTGTGAAGATCTCAATCCTTACAAGATGGCGTCTCCAAATCTTCCGCGCATGCACAACGGTTGCTAGTTCTAAGTCGCGGGTTTGGGTATTCAACCTTATGAGGTCGAAGTTGTCGTTTTGAAGGCATAAGCTATCACCTTTCCATCTTGCATCCTAACGCACTCTAATCCGATCCTTGAAGCCTCTGTATAAACTTCATATTCCTTATTTGTTTCTGGAAGGGCTAAAGCTGGTGCGATGGTCAACCTTTCCTTGAGCGTCTGCAAACTTATCTCGTACTTGTCGGTCCATTTATACTTATTTTCCTTTCTAAGTAGTTGCGTCATAGTCCTAGCAATCGTGGAGAATCCTTCGATGAATCTTCTGTAGTAACCGGCTAAACCTAAGAATCTTCTGGTCTCGATCGGACTTGATGGTGACTTCCAGTTACGCACTGCCTCTATATTGGCAGGATCTACTTTAATTCCCTAGCCGAAACTATGTGCCCAAGGAACATTACTTACTTAACCAAAACTCGCATTTACTGAACTTAGCATAGAGTTCTCTCGGCTCTAAGTGTTTCCAACACTATCCGCAGATGTTCTTCGTTGATCTTTCTCATTCTTAGAGTAAATGAGAATGTCGTTGATAAATACTAAGACGAATTTGTCTAAGTATGGGTGGAAAAATTTCGATGCATGAGATCCATGAATACTGCGGGAGTGTTAGTCGAACCAAATGACATATCTAAGAATTCGTAATGGCCATATCTGATCCGCAGGTGGTTTTAGGTATATCTCCAGTTTATTCTTTAACTATTGTTGTTTAGACCTTAAGTCTATCCTCGAAAATACACTTGTTCCTTTTAAGCTTATCAAGAGGTCTTCTATCCTTATAAAAAAGATACTTATTCTTAAGGGTTATCTTATTTAACTTGTGGTAGCCTATGAACATTCTCATAGAACCATCATTCTTTCTAACAAACAAACTGACGCTCCCCAAGATGAGACGCTTGGTCTAATGAAACCAAGGTCTAACAATTCTTGCAGTTGGATCTTAAGCTCTTCTAATTCTTTCGGCGCCATTCTATATGGGGCTTTTGATTTGGGGGCCGATCCTGGTTCTAAGTCAATCGAGAAATCTATGTGACGTCGGGTGGTAAACCAGGTAATATTTCTGGAAAGACGTCTTCATATTCGTTAACAACTTTCACGTCTTGAATGGTCTTCTCGTTTCCTGGTTCTCCAACTAGGTATACAAGATAAGCTGTACAACCCTTCTTCTTCATCAACTTCTTGGCTTGTAGGGCGGATATTATCGGTATCCTCCTGCCCATTGCAATCCCATGAAATTCTGTCGGTTCTTTTCCCAGGGGTTGGAAAGAGATTTTCCTTTCGTTGCAGAGAATCGTGGCATAATTCTCAGACAATCAGTCCATTGCTAAGATTATATCTACGTCTCACATTATCATAACATTCAAGTTGTTCTCCTTAACCTTAAGAGTTCCAATTTCTAATTCTAGGTTAGAGCAAACATGTGTGGAAGTAGTGATCTCTCCTGAAGGTGTAGCTACTCTCATAGCATGTTCAGCTCGTACAGGTCTGATATCTAAGTTATCCGCACACGAACCAGCAATAAAAGAATGCGACGCACCAATATCAAACAGTATCTTAATGGGGTGTCATGAAGTTTTCCCATACCTGCTAGGTTTCCTTTTCCTTTATTCTGAGCACCCTGTTTGATAGCACATGCCCTTGCATTCTGTTGCTATTGAGCGTGCTGCTGCAACTGCTGTTGGGTCATCTGCTGCTGCGGCTGCGCTTGAATCGCCCTAAGAGGTTGGGGCTGCCCGTACTGGTTCTGTCCTGCCGCTTTCAGTGGCTTCGGGCACTCTCTTTTCATATGTCCTTTCTGCCCGCAGTTAAAGCAAACACCCATGCCTGCTTGACAAACGCCGGGATGAGCTCTATTACACTTTTGACAAACAGGAAGGTAACCCTCCCCGGGTTATTATTTCCCTGGTTGTAATTCCTTTCTTGTCCATGTGGCTGATTCGGCTGATTATTTCCTCTGCCTGACCCTGCCTGTCTATTTCCTTGAAGAAACAATCCTGACTGATTGTTTCCCTGCCACGGTTTCCTTCCAAAATTATTGTTCTGATTCGGCTGCTGATAGCCCTGCTGATTTCCACTTCTCTGATTTCCTTGGTTGTTATAGTTCTGATTGTATCCACTACTATTTCCCCCTTCCCACTTTCTTTTCCCTTGGTAGTTGCTGTTGTTGTTGTTGTTGTTGTTGTTGTTGTAGTAACCTCGGTTTTGATTTTGGGTTGGAGCTGGTGTAGTTGTTATTTCTTTTTTTTCGTCAGGCACTACGGCCTCCTTTTCTAGGGCTCACCCTAAAACTTCAGTATAGCTCAGTCCCCCATGACTGGCTAACGCAATTCCGAATTCATGTTTCAGTCCTCCACAGAACTTCTTGGCTATTTTATCTTCGGTATCCACCTGAGCTGGCGCATACCTCGACAACTCACAGATTTTGGCGTCATATTCTGTGACTGTCATCCTTCCTTGCTTCAAATTGTAGAACTCAGCCTTCTTCTGAGCCCTATACGTCTTAGGGACGTATCATATAATGCTTCATTGAATTCCTCCTACGTGAAACGAGCCAGATGCTCTGCAGGTATGACTTTCTGCCTAGCTTTCCACCAGTAGTCAGCTGGTCCGGAAAGCTGAAATGCTATGCATAATAGTCGTTCCTCATCAGTACATCTGAGGAGTTTGAAAATTCGCTTAATAGATCGCACCCAAAGCTCAGTATCGCTTGGGTTTCCCGATCCGTTGAACACAGGTGGGTTACGTTTGAGGAATAAGTCCTCAATGTCACGACGAGGTGGGGTTGGGGGTGGCGACGGTGAAGGTGGTGGAGGGGTATCATGATGTTCCTGTTCTTCTCCCTATAATTCCGAGTTGGACGTCTACCACGTCCCCTGGGCCTACCAGGTCTTCCTTGGTTGTTAACAACTCTCGGCGGCATTTTCTTTGAAACTATAAGAACGAAACTCTTATTAGCACCTTATTCCTTTTTAAGCCTTCTTTTACTTTCTAACTCTTTTCTCAACTTAAACAAGTTCATGAAAAAGAAAATTGATAATAGCTTCGATTCTTAGCTCTTTTAAACTTTTAACTTCTCGGTTTAGAAGTAATTTTCATAAGATTAAGCCCATTCTCGGGTCATCATATATATATATATACACGTCAAAAAGAATATTAGTTTTGCCTCCAACGAGGACTTATACAAAAAGGGTTAGACTATAACTAGTCTAAACTAGGCTAACTGCTTATCTATGAACCGGATGCACTAACAAGTTGCATCTTCGTATCTACTGGAAGTACTAAAACAGAAACGATCCATAAAACTACGTATCCGTATAAAGTACCACAAAAACTAGTTACTGATCCGACTATTTACAAGACAAAAAGTGCTTCTGCTACTACTATGCGTCTAAGACGCCCTGCTCAACAAGCTGCTGTCGAGTCACTACCGCCCTTTACGACCTACAAAACCTCGGAGTCATCCTCTAGGTCCTCCTCTGAGTCTGAATTAACAACGAGCTAAAGTGCTTCATCAACCCTAATCGTGGAGCCGTCCAAAAGTACAAGTGGTGGTGGTGAAGGCACCTCTGAAACGGCCCTCTCCGAGTCTGAAACCAAGTATTCCAAACTGGTCTCTAATGTCTCTTCTTTGGAGGCAGCAGGTGCTCGGGAGGTGAACTAGACTCGTATTCCTCTGTAGAACGGACCCTGGATGGTCCTGCCTCAAACTCTGCTCTGACTCTGGCCAACTCTGAACCAATCTCGTCAAGCGGTCTGAAGGGGTATGGTAACTCGATCATAGCGGTAAGATCCGCGCCAATCACTGGGTACTCTGCCTGTAAAACTAACTCCTCTGTGTCCTCACTAGGTACAAACATTGGAGGGATCTCTAACTGTGCGGCCATCTCAGGATCTATCTTAACATGCTCTGACTCTGAATCTGTTGGAAAGTGAGTGTAGGTAGGGTGCTCTTGCATGGGATATGATGCTATGATTCTGCCCTGGTGTATGGGGGGGATACACCAGTTAGGATTTTTCAACTTTGAAAGCTTAACCCCCGAAAAACTTCAACTGAGTAAAGAGAGTCTCAGCTGGATTCACAACTGAGTAAGAGAACTCAGCTGTGAGAGTGGTGCCGTGCGGAATGTGGTGAAAATTATACTCGTAAAATAACTCACGCTTTTGTGCAAGGTTGGTCAATAACCAAGACAGTTGATATATAAAGATGCAGTTTGTATGCCGGTTAGTTTGGTCAGTTGAATATGCAATAAGTAACTGAACAGAAATAAACACAGACACACAGAATTTACGTGGTTCGGAGAGAACCTACGTCCACGGGGAGATGTGAGTCCACACACCTCAGTCCAAGTTCTTCTGGACAGTTCCACAGCTTACGCGGGCTGTGCAAACGTTGCAATAAGTTTACTACTTATCAACCTTTACAGTTAAGTTACGGGTACTAACAAACCTATCAAGTTTGCGGGTACTTGACAACCTATGCTAAGTTTACGGGTACTCAGCAACCTATCTACTCAGTTACAGGAAGAGTAGGATCCTAACAAACACTTTTTAGGGTGTGTGTGTGTGATACCCGAGCTTTTATACCTTTAGAGAGCGTATAACTAGCCGAATAAATTAAAAGATGAGAATTTAGGAATAAATTTTTCTTTTCTAAACAAAGAGAATTGAGTAAAACGTTTAGAATGTTTGTAAGTTTTGTGTGAATTTATCTGTTCTATTTATCTGAGATGATGATGATGTGATATGCTTGTTGAATTGTTTATATGAAGATGAGTATGAGATTAATTTCCAGAATAATCCCGAGGAGTTTGCTTGATTGAGATAGAATAATGTTGATCGCCGAGAAATTTATTTATACCGATGAACTTAGAATAGAGTTGAATTAGAATCTTTGAACCTAGAATTGCTTCTAAGGTCACTGAGATAGGGTAAGAGCTTATCCGAAAATTGAGAAGAGTAATGAGGAATTGATCCTTAAAGGATTAATAAACGGATTAATAAGCCGACTAAATTCCTTTGAGATTTAAAAGACTAAATGATCGAATTAGTTAATCTTTTAATTGAGACGTGAAATAGGATTGAGATGTTTAGTGTTGGAATTGAGACGAGAAGAGGTTAGACTCGTTGATAGCATAAAAAGGAATTAATACGAATCGTTTTATCCGAAAAACCTTTACGACCGGATAATTAACACCCGTAACGACACGACGAAGACACGTGTCAACACACCTCTCTCCCATCACTCTTCAATTTCCAAGACTAATTGCCATAATTATGTCTTATGCATGGCATTACCCAAAGTAGCATGCAAACTACATCAATCACCTATCTATCAATCACTTTAGATAATTACAACTTCCAACATAACACTTTCTTGTTGTTGGATTTCAAATTCATTCATCTAGTGCTAAGTAGGAAGACTTCATTCATCACACCCTCTCTCTCTCATTCGAACTCTCTCTCTCAAAGAAGAAGAAAAAAGAAAACTCTCCCTACTCTCTCTAAACTCACGGCACACACACACTTACACACCTACATTTGATTTTTCTTACATGAAACCATGTATTCAAGCTCCTCATCCATGAAAATGAAGTAAAAAGCATCATCCTCCATCCATTCTATTCATATCTTCAAGAAAAGGTAAATATCCTTCAAGTTCTTGAAGTTAAACTCAACAATCATCCTACATTTTCTTCATTTTGGCTCTTAAGCCCTAAAAGAGATGGATGATTAACTTCATGTTATTCTTTTCTTTGAGGATTCAAGAAAACTTCTTTCTTCCCTTCAATTCCAAGCTTTGAAGCTTCATTTTCCATCCATTTCAATTCGAAGAAGCCAGAAGGAATTCCATTTAAATTAAAGTATGAAATTCATTTGATTAGTTGTAAATATGTATACCTCTAAGTCCTAAAAGAAAGAACCTATGCATGCATGATATTTAAATTATGTTTAGGCAAACTTAGGATGTGCATGTGATAATCGAGTGAGAAGAAATCGTTAGGCGAATCGAACATTAGGTTTAATCGGTGAATTAAGAGAAGAAAAAGAAATTAAAACCCTAAAACTATGATGAATGCCGAAAATATTAGGAAAAATAGGAAAAATATGAATTCTTTGAGTTATTATTATTTGATGTTTGAATTATTATTTTATCATGTTGAGAATGAGATTATATGCATGGAAAATTGAGAAATAAAATGCACCAAGAAATGCATCAATGCCGTGTGTTTTTAAAGAAATTGGAGAAATTATTGTTGATTTGTTGATGAATTGAGTGATGTTTTGATCAATGAGATGATTGTATGATATGTTAGTATAATCATACATGTGTGAGTTAATAAAATGAAATTGTATGTTGAGATTTTAAGGAAATTAAATGTGATAACATAGAAAAGATTGGATGCTTAGATGTTTTAATGTATGTATGAATACTAGTTTAATTTATGAATGAAAATAGAAGTTTTGTAATAAAAGGAATGAATTTCAAAAGCTTTTGAATGATTAAGAATTGAAAAATGCATAAAGATATGTCTAATAATTTTTCTTGTAATAAAACTTAAAGACTTGAATCTTTTTTTTTATAAACTACAACAAAAGATATTTTGTAACTTATCTAATAAAATAAACTAGTTTATAAACATGTTTATTAAAAGATAAAGAAAGCTTGTTAAGTAAGAAAGTGGTTTAAAAAGATAAAGACAAAAGAAGAAGAATTTATTAAATAAATGAGCAAGAAATGAGAAAAACCGAGTTTAAAAAAATATTTAATTGAGGATGTTACGTTCAATCAAACGAATTAAAAATTAAATCGAGAGAAATTACCGAGTTAATAATTAGAAAAATAATAGTCGAGTTAAGAAATGAGAATCGAATTAGAAATGGAAAAGAAGTTCTAATTTCATAAGAGATTAATTGAAGAGAATTTATATTAATTGAGTAAAAATAAATACCTCATAAGATAACGAATTTAGAACAAAGCGTTGTCTATAAAATAAGAAAAGATAGAGTAAATGGTTTAAGCCTTCATAAAAAGAAATGCATAACCGAGTTAAGTTTAAGATCTAAATTGAATAAATGTTAATGTGTCTTGAAGTATATTTGATTTATTTGAATTCATTATATGATTGAATAAGTTTTTAAATGCATGATATTATTTATGATGTGAAGAATAATTGAATTATTTGTATGCAAAATGATTGAATTACTAATTGTTAAATCGAGAATTGATTAAAGTCTTTGAAAGAAAGCTCGAGTAATAGAATGTAGATGATGACGTTTAATAATTAAAGTGAGGAAGTTTTGAGACGTTGATTAATAGTATTAACCAGTTCGAGTAGAGTTAAGATTTTAAAAACGAGAACACGAAATTATTTAGAAAGGTTAAGCGAAGAGAGAATCGACTCAAGTAGAAGTTCTTCAGTTGAGTCCAACGCCTTTGTATCCGTCGTTTTGCGTATCTTATTATCGATGTCGAACTGTGAAGGATCGAGCCGGACGGATCATTAAGCGAGGACAAATAGCCCTAAACCACCTAGCTAGTTCTTCGGAAGTCAGGTGGGCTTTTTTGAACCAAAACTATCGATGAGAATTAGTTATGCTATTGAATATTATGATATGATTTTAAATGTGATGACTTGCCGTTTTTATTAAAGTTGGTATGTGTTATCATCTGTTTATGTGGAGATGTTATTATCCTGTGAAAGGCAGGAAACCCACGTGTGGTATATGTTGAGGTGACTGTGAGCCTTGCTTCGGTTAGGCCGGTCACAGTGCTCGAGAAGAAGGCCTACTTCTCGGCACAGTAAGATTGTTTGTGACAGATGATGCATATTGTTATATTATTTATAGACTGTGCAGTCTGTTTAAAAGAAAACGTTTTAACATGCACAAGTAAAACTGTTTTTAACTGCTTAAGTACTTGTGATGTTCGGCAAGGCAAGTTCAATTGTTATAGCTTTAAGAAACATCTTTATTCAAATGTTTTGGCTTGTGTTCACTGAGTACGAAGTACTCAGCCCTGCGTGTGTTTCTAAACATGCAGGTTGACTGGATGGCGATGGCATGGATACTTGGCGGTGTGGTTTGGTTCTTTTGGTTGAGTTTAATTGAATTTCAGACTGGCATTTGTACGTCTTCATACGTGCAGATGTTGGAAATTGATGCAAGTTTCCGCTGCAACCCTTTTGAATTGATGTCTGTTGATGCTAATACTTTGATTCTCATGTTTTTGATTCCGAGCGTTGTGCTCGACGACTTTGAATATTTGTTAACTTCTTAAACTACTTGACTTGTACTCCCGAGCGATGGGCTCGTTAATTTGGAATGTTTGTTGAACCTAATTATCTTGACTTGTTGTTGAACATGATCCTCTTAACTTGATATATATATATATATGCATTCTCTTTGTTGGAATTCTATCCCCATCAGCATGAAGTACTTAATTAAATTCCTGTTATAAGTGGTTTTGAGATGCTCGGATATTACTTCATTATACTTTGGAAGCCTAATTCGATTGCCTTATCTTTCATTATCGTTTTCCCCGAGCATGTTTCCCCATTTTTGAGTTGATTATTAGTTGTTAGGTTTTGTTGTTATTTGTAAGTCGCACCTCGAGAGTCGGGGCGTGACAGTGTGGGTGGGTTTTCCAACTACAGCTCGAACACGAATATGAGCTGGATCTATGGCTTGAACGAATAAACACTCAAACTAAGATCTAAGACAGATTATAATTCTATGAACCCTCAGCTACTAATGTTCTACCACTCGGAACTCTCAGTTGCTGATGCTCTTAGAATATGATTTTACAGATTTTCTTTGCTCTTGTTTCTCTCGTGGGTGCACTTCAAATTTTCTCTATCTCGTGAAATCTGTCGAATGAATGAATGCCTCTATTTATAGACGGAGAGAATCAACTAGCCGTTGGAGGAGCCGTTGATCTCTGTTCTTTGATAGCGATGGCTTGTCTCTCATCTTTGCAGACTTTTCCGATGTGGCATCTGTGCTCTTCTGCTTTCCATCTGAGACAACCTTGTGTTGGGCCAAATGGGGTAATGACTGAACGGTCAAACCCTCACGTGATTTCCTTTTTGAATTTCAAATTCAAACTTTTCTGACAGTCAACCTTGGTTAGTCGGTTGAAAGTCTTGATCTTCATATGGTGGTCTTCAGCTGATGTTCTATCTGACTGAACCATTGAACTCTCAGCTGACTTCAACTT